>JAVQKC010203571.1:0-15401 GCA_036025475.1 Philypnodon macrostomus | reverse complement strand
ATTGTTGTGTTTTTAATTGTATTATGTTCTTTAACTGTCTTTTCTGTAAAGCACCTTGAATTGCCTTGTGTATGAATTGTGCTATACAAATAAACTTGCCTTGCCTTGCCTTGCCTATTCTGAATTAAAACTGCATCTGTTTTTCTAGGCATCGCTCTCAATCATAATAGCTTCTGCAACATGCTTTTATTGTTTTTAATAGTTTACTTGAGATTCTCTGTAGATTGTATTTATTCTGTTGGATCCTCATATAAAACTTTAAAACCTGCTGTTTGACTTTGGCCAAAGTTTCTTTTGAAGCCAAATATAAATCAATTGAACATTGCATCAGAGCATCGCCACAAATCTTTGAATGCATCAGCCTCACCTTGTCTTTTTGAGGATGAAAGTGCATCAGAAAATAAATAAATTTTGGATAATTTAGCAGTGTTCCCCATACACCACACTTCTGCCAAAGGGCATGTTTTGACATCAAAGGCCCAGCTGTCAGCCTTGAAGGGTTTATAGTGACAGCAGATGACTATAAATTGAATGGTTTCCAAGACATGATCAAAGATTGACTGCAACATCGAGAGACACTTTGACACTTTTTTGACTTTACCAAGGTCTAAAAAGTCTACGCTTGTTAGAGTGACGTTGTGTGTTTTTGTTTTCAACCTGCAACCCCCAATTATGCATGGAATAAATCTAACTTGAAATCAGAGACATATTCTGCAATCTTGTTCTTGTTTTTTGTTCAATTTATGTCATGTCAGCTCCATTGTTCTTGTTGGTGTGGTCTGGGATAGCTCCTGTTGTTGTTTCTGCAGCAGACCCCACTGGGCTGTGCCAGGCCTGCTTTGGTCCCATTTGACCTGGGTAATACTAATGAGCTCTCAGCCTTTCTGCCTCCGGATGCTCACCATGATGGAGCAGGCTGCGTCTAATTGCCAACAACTCTGAAGATTGTTGAATATTGAGTAATAAAGCTTACAACTCTTTGAGTTTCCCTCACTCAGGTTGTAGGTGTACACACTTTTTCTGGGTGTAGTCTGCATGTCCTCTCTGTGTTACTGTGGACTTGCCACTGTCCAAAGTGTACCCCATATAAGACTCATAGTTGTGGAAATAGGCTCCAGTCATTTGCAAATAAATTAAATCTAATTTATACTAATGTTATGAAATATGATATACTCAATGGAATCCAATATAACAATGAATATATATACAAAAGTGTGGAAGCGAAAGGAACTTGGTTTTATACCACAGGCTGAAAAAAACGTATTTTTTATTTTTTACTATACAATCTTCTAAAAGGTTTGATTGACGTGAGGAAAATTAACTTGTATAGCATTTTTAATCTTGAATCTAAGTGATGACAGAGCAGTAAGCTGTGTGTGATAAGACTGTCTGCTTCGCTGTTCACTTACTTCTGAAAGGTCAGGCCAAGAGTAAACACAGTATTTCAGTTTACTATTCCTTATCAGCTGATCCCATAGTTTTGACATTGTATTGATAAAGGAGTTATATAGTTTATGTCATATTTCAAAGGTTATGAGACCTTTTCCTTGTAAATTCACACAAGTTGCACATTTTTGTGTAATTCAACTATTTGATGAAAATGCTCAATGTGAGATTCTAGCCCGAGTTGACACATTGACAGGTGTTTAACTCAGTCATTCCCTTGGTGTAATATCTTGAATATGAATAGAAATGCTTCTTGCCTGAGCTCACTCTTATGGAACCATCTTTAATGCATTTTCTTTTCTTTGTAGTCCGTGTGTCAGTGCTGTATATGTGTCCATCCTATGGAAAACTGCTGACAGTATGGAACATATGCCATAAACACAACAGTGAGACCATACTATACACAAATGCTAGGATACAAGTTAGGTTAGTGTCTGCTAACAATACAGCCTATAGAGAAAAATGACTATAGGTAAGCATACAAACATAACATGGATGAAATTGATTAGCCACCAAAAATGGCAAACTATAAATGAAGATTAGACGACGGTGAAGGTTGTTATTCATCCAGGCAGAGGTCATTCTGAACTGGTCTGGACTGGCAGATGAAAGCTTTTCAACAATCAAAACCTTGTCCAGAGGCCCTTTTTCAACTTTCAGAATATAAATGAAGATGGCAACAGAAAACAAAAACGGTGAGTATACTAACATTTGGCATTTTATTTTTAATATAGCAATCTACACAAGGCAAAACTTGAAATTATATGTGTAGTTTACTTTACAAACTAACTTTCAGATTAGGTCAGATTTATCTACTATATTAACTACAAATTATTTGGCGGTCTAAAAACCACTTCTTCACATCACTTGTGGAAGCATATAAGCATGTGAAGAACAAAGTCAAATTTAATTCCTGAATATTTGATGGAATCTTCCATGTTTGTTTTTGTATATTCAGCTTCTTAACAGACGTCTCTGAAATCGATGTAAGAAAAACAGACATGAAGCCTTAGCACGACATCTAAAGAACATAAACAGGCTCTTTACACATCGTCATTAGACATCAATTATTTAAAAACAAAACTTTAAAAAATATGGGTTTTTGAATTGAAAAAAATTGCTTCTACTGGTCTGTTGTTGAAGGATACTTACTGAATCAATCTTTTTCTTGAGTATTTTATTCAGAAAGTGAACCATTGTACCTGAAAAGCACTGTTGTATTTCAACCATTGTCCAACGGGGTAGTTTTGTATGCATGCTTTGAATAAACTGCCTTCTGCCGATGTTCAGTCAGGAGTAATGAGACCATTTGTCTTGCAGCGCTGCATAAGAACAAAGCTTATCTGTGTGTTTGCCATTTAAGGTTTGTATTGCCCTAAGAACAACCTGCTACCATTTATACCTGTCGCACAAAAGCCTCTTCAGTCACTCCCTTTTAGTTGGTACTTAATAGAAAGATTGGTCTCTTCTTGTCACTATAGTTGACCAGGATGTCTTTGGCTTAAATTCTACATCTATCTTCTTTATCATTCCCTTTGGATTCATGCAAAGTATTGGATGGATAGAGAGGTTCATTAATGTCTCCTCATGCAGTGCAAATTTGCCTGTTGTTCCCCACATGTGATCACCATATAATTGGATCGCTTCTTACCTCAGAGACCTTTTTGCCTTTTTACACTAAAGTCATTTTGATATCTTTCTGGCCTCTAAACTACTGTTAAAAAGTGACGTGCACAGTTGTTCACTTGTTCTTGGATTCACTGCAGATTTAAATTTATGTATTGTGTTTAAGGTAAGTATCAGGACATGCAGTCCAATGTTGCTATGCACTTGTGTTGTATGCCAAAATGCAAAGTGAGAAAGAAATTGTGCATTTTTTGTTCAGATCTTGATCACCACCTGGATCCATTAAGTTGAATTTTAAGTAGTATCTATCTTCACATAATTTAGCTTCACAATCTCAACATCATCAAGTTGGTCTGGTAGTTCAACCACTGATATAATGATGCCGTCCTTCGAAAATGTAGGTGGGTTTTTGAAGGCACAGTCTGGTCACTTGACAGGACCTATATGTTTCTTCTGGAAGCTAATTATACATCATGTCTACAGTCCTGTCTAAAACATTTGCACAGTACTGTACAAAAAATGTATTTGACGCTTTGTTGAGTTGTTACAGATTCACACATTTGAGTTTCTTTGGATCAAGTCCTGTTTGGATCACCATCAGAATTTTGTCCTCCCCGTTTTTGTTCACCATTACTGGCCATTTGTGGCTTGTCCGGCTTTTGAATCCCTTACGCCTTGTTTGTACCGGCCTGCCAAAAAGCAATAGCATTTGTGTGTGGTTCTTCTTAGTCTAAATGATGGGGAGGAGGCGTTTTATAAAAGTCCTGGGCCCATGTAGGGGACACAAGGGGGAGCAACATTAATCTTAGGGGTTCAAGCCTATAGTTGTCAGCCCGGTGCAGAGTGGGAGGGGTGTGGGGTGGGACACTGACTTAAAGCCTTTAGCCCCGAACAATGGTCAAACTGTGTTGTGCTAAAAAGTCCACAGTTCAACCCTTCACATCCTTTGCTCTCACTTGTCTTTCAAAGCCAGCTCCTTTTGTAAACCAGTGTGACCGTTCCCAAACATTCTATACTATTTGGATAACATTAGGAGTTAGTGCTGGTTGGGACAATTTGCATTTAAGATTAGATATTAACTATAGAGCCGCAGCGGTGGTGCAGTGGGCAGATGCTCGCCCTTCAACCGGAGGGTTGGCGGTTCGGGTCCCCGCCCGTGCACACGCTGTCAGGCCCTCCCGTGGACCCACCACCCGCGGGAGGTACCATGGTGCAATGTGGATCGGGGGGTGGTCGAAGGCGGGAGTTCCCTGCTTAGACTGCTGCCTCCGTGACCCGGTTTCGGACAAGCGGAAGAAAATGGATGGATGGATTAACTATAGAATGTGATTGTGTTGATAAAGTTTGGTGTGGCTAATCCGGGAACAGCTTCTATGGCAGGGGTGTCCAAACTATGGCCTGGGGGCCAAATGCAGCCCGCAGAGCAATTTTTTGTGGCCCTCAGGCTCACCTCTCAATTGGCCCAAATTGTATTTTTACTGCATGAGACTCTACATAATCGAATGCTCTTTTTAATTGGATGTGTGACAAGATTTATTTATTTATTTCACTTTTCTGTGTCGTTAGAATATAAGCCATAAGATATGTGGCCAGTAAACGGCTACAAATGAAGGGGACTTTTGAAGTGAAGTGAAACTGGTCACTTCAGAGCCCTCCTCGGTTTTACTTTTTGACAATGTGGCCCTTAATGAAAAAAGTTTGGGCACCCCTGTTCTATGGTTTGCTTTTCTAATGCTTTTCTTTTCATGCAATGTGACATGTTGCCTGGTTATAAAGACCCCCAATTGCTGTGCAAACTAGTGGACATGAATCACCAATTTCACACCATTTCATTTATTACACTACAAACGTTATTCATTATTCATTAAATCCTCCTTTATCCCATAATTTCTCCATCGACTAAAGAATTTTCCACTTCGAAGGAGAATAAATATGTCGGCACGGAAAGCAATTAGATTAGATTGGCTGTTTACATCTGACTGCTATAATTTAGTTTAATTTCCACAAGGGTGAATGTGATGGAGGCGCTGCTGGTGAGAAAGAAAGGCCCATACACAGAATGACTGACATCATAATGTAAACGAGAGGGAAGACTGAGATGAGCACAAAGTGTCAAAGAGGGGTTTGGTTCTGCCTTCACTCCGGTTGGACGTTTCCCCTGTGACCCCAGACGCTCGTAATGCAATTAAGATCCATAAGCTTTTCCCGGGAATAAAAGAATGAAAGAGGATTGTTCCACGCTTCACTGAAGTTGGGAATGTGTGTGTGTGTGTGTGTCTGTGTGTGTGTGTGTGTGTGTGTGTGTGTCTGTCTGTCTGTCTGTGTCTGTATGTGTGTTTGTGTGTTAGTGTGTGTGTCTGTGTTAGAGGGTGCATGTGTGAAAATGGATGGATACAAAAATCTTCTTTTTTAGAAATGTTTGTATCACGCGCAGTGTTTGAAGTTATTAATGCAATGTTATTTTGAAGATGCATGCATATTTAATGTTCTATTTTCTAAGATTGCTTAAGGCAAGGGCAAAACTTAATTTCATATAAAGGAATTTAACAACACTTTAAAAATATATAATCACAAAAAGACATTGATTTATTCACCTGCTTTGCTTTATTGCACCACTATCGCAGGAACTATGGACCTCAGGGTTCACCTTGGACAGTGGTCAGTTATTCACAGGGCTGACACAGAAACGTATACAGACAGACCAGCACGCTCTCTTCCATAATTTCACTAGCAGCAACACATGTATGTCTTTGGACAGTGGGCGGAAGCTAGAGAGATTCAAACTATCAATCACAATACAATCAAGTGTGTACCAAAAAACATAAAAAATATATATATTATTTAGCCAAACAATATTTCCACATTTCCAAATATGCTATTCAATGTCTGATTAAATCCACCCTGGTAGTTGGATTTAATTGAGTTATAGCAAGGTCTCCTCTTGCTAAAAAGCCTACAATCAAAGTTTGTCTACTATATATCAAACACTGAAGGCTTCACATTCAGGTTAAGGACAGACCTGAGACATTAACAACACATCCCAAAGAGAGCATCATCATGACAAGAGGAGGAGATGCACCATTGATCAAACTCTTCTTAGGGAATAAGAGAGTTATTGCATCACACAGTCATTTACTTTGCTCTGCCATGCTTTTCAAGTCTCACAAGTCTGGGTTGTGTCAGCATGACTCTTGAACAAATAGTGTTTTTTTTTACATCAAGGACTGATGTTAGGACTGATGGACTGATGTTTGCCAGCCTTAAGATGAGGGCAATATGAAGTTAATGAGGAGGAACCGAGAATGATGAGCTGAATGTTTTTGCTTAAAGAAGTCATATTGGAAATAATAAAGCAGTTCACCTAATCTTTGTGTTATTGTGAATCAGGATACAGAAGTCAATCTGGACTAATTCATACTGATAAGGATGGGTACTCTTCTGTTGAATGTGTATAAAAATGTAATGTCCTTGGGATTGTCAAATAAACTCTAATAGCTTTTAACGGCAAAGTGTAACAAATGTATTTTAATTTATAATACTCTATATATATAAAGTGCAGGATATAGATGTGTTCTTCACATATGGAGCTAGCTTTTCATTCATTTCATTGCATTAATAAACCCATAACCATAGTGAAAGTTGAGGTTAAGTCTATGTCAAACTTTATCACATTCAAAGGCTGGACAAATGTGCTCAGGATGAGGCTACACTCATTTTAAAGACCTCTCTGATTAAAGATGCAATTCGATTTTCTCTCCATCTGCTGTCTACCTTGTTGTGCCGGGGTTTGTCATTGTGCCAGCATTGTTGGTTATTTTGTGCGTTCAGTGGTGGCGTGGGCACTGCCTAAGTAGGGTTGTGTTGCGATCGAGAAGATAATTGGCTTTTCACCGAGGCCGTTTTATGCTGATGCAATTGAACCAGTGTGCGGCGTAAAGGTTAGGGCGATATTAGGCTCCATACAAATGAGAACAGAACAATACACAGCCAGGCACATGTCAAAGGCAATTTCTTCTTTGGGTTTAAACAGAAAAGCAGAGGCCCAGAGGCTGCTGGAGTCTGCCCACAGTTAAAGCTTCTTTGAGGTGAAACATGGCTGAAATAACTAGTTCTTAAACGCACTCTTATGTGGTAATACATACAGTAACATGTCAACACGTGTGCACTGTGACTGGAGTAACATTTTAAGATACTATATTGTTAGCTATTAACAAAAATAATGAATATATGGAAGAAATATCTGGAAAAAGCTTTAGCACACAGTATTCAGTTTCCAAATGCTAGAGGCATTCAAATGCATCTCTACATTTCAAATGAACTTATTACCCCATAAGACTGAGCAGTGCATTATTTTATTGGGTGTTGCTAGTGCGTGTTGCTTAAACAACAGGCTTATACAAGCAGACATTTGTTGAATTGTGGGTGTTTTCAATATTGCATTATCTAGTATTGTTGTTTTTAATAGCACATAGTTCCACAGGAGCAATATTTTTTTTTTTTTAATCTAATCCATTTTACTATTGCTATATATCCCCCTTGTATCCCCCTCATATCCCCCCTAGTGTTTTTACACTTTGGTTAATGTTTAATGATACAATATCCTGTATTATTGCTACTGTATGTGTGAATATTATGTGGCCCTGCTCATGTGTGTGCCAGGGGTGATGTGTGGCTCTGGCTGTCTGTGAGTGCCTTTGGTTGTTCTGAGTGAAATCAACTGTGGCAGGACTGTAAATTATTCCTCCAGAGGCTAAAGGGGCTGTAGTCCACACCACTCCTGTCCAGTAGACCTCCAATTGAGGCCAGTCAGATCCTATGGGTCTCCTATCTTTCAGCCATGAAGAGGTTTGGAAGATGTATCGATGACATGGAAGACACAAAAAAAGATGTACTATGCTACCCGTATGTTTTTTTTTTTTTAAGATTTCCTGTTATATTTGGCTGCTTGACATTTGGATTATGAACAATATTTTAGGCTTTAATACATTTGTTAAATAAATTTGGGTCAGAAAATGTTTAATGTAGTGGAACTTATTGCTCAAAAAGTGTGATGGCATTTTCACAGGGTTTCTGCTCTGAACCAGACCTTATAAGTTAGTTCCTTATAAGTTAGTTTTATCAGACAAACAAGAGTTTCGGTGACGATAACTCAAAAACAAATTGCCGGATCGGGACTTCTATGATGAATATTAATTCATTAATTAATGACCTAAAGCGATGAAGGCAATATCTAAAGAAGCACCTAATTACCCCCGGCCCTGAACACATCTGACCAATATGATGGCAGCTACCTCTTGGTGCCCCCTATAGACTGACAGAAGAATGTAGTTTTAGGCTCTGCTCTTATTTTGAAAGCCTTGCATTCACCACCAGCCATTTTGTTCTTCCTGTCACAACACGTCTCTGTCATCTATTCAGGTCTGACATCTTCATTTGACTTGTTCAGAGGCAACTCTTTACTGCTCTTTTTCCCTCTGTTGCATTGCATTCACATTGAAGCACATTTACCTAATACTCAAAGAAAAAGTCCATGAATTAACGGGGCCATATTACAGCCCTTTTCACACATTTTGAGTGATTCTTGATAACTTTCAGATGGCACTTCACATTTTGCCCTATATCCTCCAACAACACACAGCAAATATTGAAAGTAGTAGGGTAGGGTTTTCTCACATATCTATGTAGAAAGACCGCATTTATAGCTCCCAAGAGGGTCAGTGCCTCAGCAGGCCAGTTTAACACATGTAAAACAATGAAACAATACAACTGCATGTATATATTTGACACGTAATGAAAAGTAGATGGAAAGTTCAAAGTTGGGTTAGCATAATAGGGCCCCTTTAAATTTTTACTCTCTACCATCTCTACCACTGAAAGTCCTTAAACGCTCCTCAAAGGACATGAATGGACAGAGTTTGCCGTCCTTTAGTTTGAGACTGTGTGGCATTGTAAAGGCGATCTTTAAAGCTCTGTTTACATGGTAGACAGGCTCTCCCCCTCCTCCACACCCCCTACACCAGCGCTGCCTCCCTGCCTACAAGAGGACTTCCTTGCATTCTGATCATGGGGCTGTCTCTTTGAAGGGACCCAGAAGAATACTAATCAGCATAAGGCCCGCTCCGTACTCACACTCTGTTCAGTCTGAGATGGTAGGAAATAACAAGGGACATATGATAAATGGTTGGTCCCACGTTGGTCTAACTTATTATCTAGTAAAGTAAGGACTCTGAAACAGTACGAAGAGAGTCGGCGATAGGGCAGAGTCAGGAGGGAGCATGATTTGACTATAGTGTTTTTCTCAAGTCTACATTTCTATGTTAAACTATTGCAGCAGCTTAAAAAAAATGACTGGTAAATACATTTAGTAAGAACAGTTCATATTCTCATAGTTTCTGAAGAAAGAAAAAAGGAAAACATGAACCTTAGAAGAAAAGTCCTGAGCTTTTATTTGGGTCTAATTTGATTGTGGGCAATTTTACAATAAGTCTCAAATTATTCATTATTTTGCCTCTGAGCTCATTCGCTGGATATTGTAACTATTTAAGACCTGATCTAAATCTTCCATGATTCTTGGTCTATCCAATAACGTGACCACTGGTCTGTGAATCACATGCCATAATTACAAAAAAGAACCCAAGTCAGGGTGGCCCAGTCAATCCAGCCTTGCATGGTACAGGCTGTACTGAACAAATGCTTACCTCACACAGCTGAAAGCCATCACTATGGACCAGGGATACTTTCCAGAAATGCTAATGCCTTGTATTTGACCTGTTTCTTAAGACTATGTTTTAAAAGCATTCAGACTTGCCCACTGAAAAACACTCCTGGCAAAGGTTAGGACTCGGCCTTTGCCACAAATAAACTTTTGTTACAACTGAGAAACCATAAAAGAAAATGACCTTTAAAACATTAAATCAGTCTGCACACCAGGGTCGGCATTAGTTGTTTGTTTTTTTCCCCCAAATACATTATCTTTAACTAAACACCTTCAGGATGAGTCTAAATCCCCCTTTGGCATAGTTACCTTTTGATGTGCAATGCCCTGGCTAACTTAAAGCAAGACTCATTTCCAGCACTCCTATGGGATCCAGCATCAAAAACCAGCCTGCAGATAAAGGTCTAGGCCTAAGGGGGTGTCTTTAAGTAATGTTGGGGGCTTCAGCCCAGTAGGTGCAAATATGGTTGTAGGGCTGCACAATTTCTTTTTTTTACATGAGATAGTCCTATTGCAAGAAACAGATTGTATC
Organism: Philypnodon macrostomus; assembly: GCA_036025475.1. NCBI lineage: Eukaryota > Metazoa > Chordata > Actinopteri > Gobiiformes > Eleotridae > Philypnodon > Philypnodon macrostomus. The sequence continues at coordinate 5,082 of JAVQKC010203571.1, read as the reverse complement.
ACAATTATGTTATGGTCTTCGATCAAATAGAAATGTATTTAAAAAACTGAATTAATCCTACTTTAGTGTTGGTTTAGTTCAGTATTGTCCAGATTTAGCCTTGGCGTATATGACTTGTGAATTCCTCTGTTTTTGCTTTACATTAATACATTTAGTAGTAGTTACTGTCAAAAAGTATTATAAATAAATAAAACCAACTCATCATGCAGCTCTAGATGGTGCCAAGTGCAGCAGTGGTGGCTCTAATGGTCCTAAATTGAGATTTTGTTCGCTTTAAGCCAAGTGTGAAAGTTTGATGAACAGCAATTTGCATCTCTGGATGACTATGAAGAGGCTGTTCAGTGCCAGCAGAATACCCTTGTCCATGCCCACTCCACACGCTCCAAAACACTGCCTCCAACAGCTCTGTCCTTCACCCTGTGTATTCCTGGCACTCATTGTAGTGTGCTTTAGCCAGTGGATTTTTTTTATTGTGTTGGATCTAAAAGTACCTGCTGGGATCCTTTTCATCATGATGTTTTATTATAATACAAGGACATCCATCTTAAGACACCCTTAAGACAAGGCATGATCAAGGTTAAGATGGATTGTATGCAAATGTGTCTAATCCGTCTGTACTTTCTTTTGCTCCAGTTCACAATATTTCGTCACAACCAGGGAAACCAGGATAAATATATGGCACATTACCTCATGAAGACGTGCAGTGCTATCAGCTTTTCTCATGACTACATGGTGAAGTTGGCACAGTCAGAAAGGTAGAGAGTGCCTTATAGGGACATGGACCTAATCTGAGCTTGTTCACCACCATCACCAAGATAAAAGAAGATTCTTAAAAGAATACATTTTCAATGAACATTCCTATTATAAGTTATAAACACATAAAAGGCTGGCTCCAGAGACGTACAAATTCGTATCAGAAAGTTTTAAAAAAGGCCTAACGCTCCTTGTTAAACTACACTAAGACAGATTATTGGACAGAGGTTGTTTGCCCAGCCTGTCACTTTAGAGTTAAACAGTGAAATGGTTAATGCTGGGGGTGGGTGGTTTTAGACACAGCTGAACAGAGAAGACAGAGAAGACTGGGAGATTTGGGACCTGTGTGCGGTAATGAGTGAGAGAGGCGAGTGTCTGCGGTCTATTTGTATTCCGGTGTATTCCGGGGGTATCCGTGGATACATCTAGGTGACTGGGAAGCATTTTGGAGGAGGAAGTGGGACAGCGGTTATGCCCCCTGATACCCACGCTGATTAAAAAGAGCCACACAGTCAGAGAGGGGTAACTATAGGTCAGTTCTGCCTCACAAAGTCTATGCTCATATTTAAGTATCATGTATGTGCAATACAAAATTCATCTGAAGTATTTTACCACCTGTGAAATACTCCACTTACACCTTATTTAAATCCTACCTGCACCTTTTGTATTTTTCTTTTTTATTGTACTTATTTATTATATGTTAATTATATTGTTACTTATCTCTTTTTTGCACACTTTTTCACCATGTACTATTATTGCATGTTATTAGTACTTCATGAGTATCTTAGCGAGTCTAACGGTTCTTCCGATCCAAAGCATTTCATTGCATTTTTTGACCCTGTGTTGAATGTGCATATGACGAATAAACTGAAACCTGAAAGCAGAAGAAGCTAAATGAATAGAGGTATCATGTATGTATGCAAGTCAGACTATTTCCTCCAACACAATAAAGTCCATTACTGCCTTATCCTTGGTTGTAATGATGGGTTTGAGGTGCCTGGTCCTATCCTTGCCCTGTCCCATGGAGGGCTAAACGCTCCATTGCGGGGGGCAGCTCTGAGATGGAGGGAGGGTCACATACAACCGCAGTCTTTGTGTGTCTCTAATCCCCCTCAGCCAACACAGCTCTGGCCAGGTCTCATCAGGAAAGTGCCATGAAATAACTACTTTTTTTCTCTCCTTGCAGTAAATCTCCCTTAATCCTGCGGCCCGCGGAGACAAAGGCCACAGGGACCTAATCCTGGAGCTTTTAGTGGAGCGGCAACAAAGCCTCTTCTAAATGACTTACTTCTATGGGACGCTAATAAAGTTTGACAGCCAGGAACAGCCAAAAGGAGGAGGAAAACCAAGGCCAAAGAGAGAGCAAACACTTTGACATATTTTCATGAGTTGGAGCAGATGAAAGTGGAGGTCGGTGAAGGGAAGGTGCCAACGGGTCAAGAGCAGACAAAATATTCAACTGATGTACTTTTTTGGGCTTGACCTTTATAGAAACGATTGCCCTAGCCACTACGGACTATGACACACCTGTTCGCCTACATCCGTTACATTCACTCATTAAACACAGATCTCCACCACTGTCACCACTGTGCTCAGACGTGGACTCGAGATGAAGTGTGGTTTTATTTCACAATGTTCCCCCAAAACAGATTCAGTGTTATATTACGTTTTCTCAGTCCCGATGGGGGTTCAGGATCATTTCAGCCACTCTACCAACCCATGACACGGTGTCACCATTATTTATAATTGTCTATCAACGCACCTGCAGTAGAGTCGCCTCAAACAAGGGCTCTTTGTTGACGATGTTCCTGGAAGCACTTGAGTTCATATCCATCCACGGATTAACTCCACATAGTTAATGGGCAAAATATGTCCGCTGTTATCAAAACAACCCTTGTGGACACCCCCATATGTGAGACAGGCTGAAGCTATGGGAGAAAGAGTTTGGGACAGGGGGACAATCAGAAGCTCTGTCCTGCCTTGGAGATTAGCCCACCACATTGTCCTGATTGTTTTAACTGGGACGAATGAAACGCTCAATTGTAGAAGGATCTTTGGGATAAATCTCCTCAAGTTCAATGGTTTCAAAAAACTTCCCCCTCTCTCTTCCCTCATCCCACCTAATCCGGGCTAATACCTCTCCTTCTATTGGCTAATGGGATGGGGAGTCGGTGTGAAGGCTACTTAAAGGAGTTGGGGGTGAGAATATGCAGCAAAGAAGATTTAGAGCCAGCACAAAGTCGGGTTTGGAGGATAAGGCTTAAGGAGAAGATCGGGGAATTTTACTATTTTACTATATCAGGTAAGCAACAGGTATGTACTGCACTACACAGTTGGGCTAGTACTTAGAGAACTAGGAAGTAAGTGGACTACTACAAGTACTAATTCTGCTGTGGCATTCAGTAGTATTATGGACTATTATTGTAGACAGTTTTGTTAAAGAATCCATGCTTAATACTGTTTCATCTACTGGCTAAAAATAACTGTCTGATTTCACCATTGTTTTGGCTACTCGTCCAAATGTCTTACTCTATCTTTGAGTGGAATTCAAAATACTTGGATGTAATAGGCAAAATATAATATTCTCGTCATGTAATACCTAGGCCTTTATGGGATGGATTCCTACATGTTATAAATATGACCATTCATTTGAGAATGAGGAAGTCTGCTCAATTATTAGATTTAATTGGCTAAGGTTAATGGCCTAATCCCTTCATAGAGTAGAAGCATGTTGAGATCGCACCAGATCTCACGTGATTTGAACTTAAAGTGAGAGCGGACTAGTCTGTGCTTGTGTAGTGGGTTTTCGGTCACAACTACAGAAGGTATATGGGCTACTATCGCCTACGCTTCATTCCTCTCGTCTATGAACATTTACTAAATGAGTGAACAGTAAATAATCCATACCTCCTGTGCTCTTCTTCAGGTAGAAGCAGCAGACCATGAACTCGTTGAGCCTGTGCGGTGGACTCAGCCCAGCTGCAGCTCTGCCTCTACACTCCGTAAACGTGTTGTTTGACCTTCACCAGCAGGTGGCGCAGCAGCACCACGTTTACTCCAGGACAGTGCAGAGCCCCGGGCACACGCTCTCGGTGGCTGAGAGACTGGCTGGTGGGTCCCGACTCACCTCACACTAGTAATACAACCTGCAACACAACAGTTCATAAAGTCCACAGATTACTTCATATTTACTGTACCATTTATTTTTGGGGAAGAAATCTTATTTAGAGAGTTAACTCTAAGGTCTGAACAAAGCAATTATAGGGCTCACTTAGGGTCAGTTTGTGCTGACTTTCAGGTAGGCTATATTTATTGAAATTCAACACTGCAAATATAAACAGTAGAAACTGGGCTCATATTGTACGTTTATGTTCTTGTCATATTGTACTTGTATGTTGTTTCCTCTGTAACGTTAACATGTATGTGCTCAGAGCTGCTCCTGGAGGCACGTTATGGACACCATCAGAAGCAGCGTCGTAGTCGGACCGCCTTCACTGTGTCCCAGCTGCAGGCTCTGGAGAAGGCCTTTCAGCAAACGCAGTATCCAGACGTGAGCATGAGAGAGAAACTGGCCCTGTGCATCAACCTGCCCGAGGCTCGCATTCAGGTAAATCAGAATAATGTTTCTGTGGGTTCCCCCCCCCCTTCCTCCCGCCACTGTCCAAAGACATTACATGGTGATTCTAAAATGCTCCTTGGAATGTGAGAGTGAATGGTTGTCTTTGTGTCAGCCCTGTGACTAACGGGCTAATGTTTGGCACTGCCTAGAACTCATTGTTTCCAGGCTCCAGTCACCCACGAACCCCAACTGGGATAAGAAGAATGAGATGAATGAATGACTTTCAGTTTTGTATCTAAAAAGCAAAGCCATATTCAGCCGTTCTTGACGTGGCACATAGCTGCACATGGTTAAGATAATGCAATTTATTCTGACCCTAGTCAGTTAGTGTTACCTGTGTATTTAACTGGTCATTGGGGTGTATTCTGCCTCGTGCCCAAAATATCTCTGTTAGGCTCCAAGCCAAAAAATAATACCTATAATTCTCTACTGCGGCAGTGGCGCAGTGGGTAGGCGCTCGCCCTTCAACCAGAGGGTTGGTGGTTCGAGCCCCTGTCCGAGTGCATACTGTCGTTGTGTCCCTGGGCAAGACACTGAATGAATGTGGTTGTGTGATTGGTGTTCGTTGGTGGTCGGAGGGGCAAAGTAGGCGCAAACTGGCAGCCACGCTTCCGTCAGTGTGCCCCAGGGCAGCTGTGGCTACATAGTAGCTTACCACCATCAGGTGTGACTGTAGAGTGAATGAATAATGCAAAAAAATGTGAAACGCT
>JAVQKC010203565.1:0-18110 GCA_036025475.1 Philypnodon macrostomus | reverse complement strand
CCTGACCTCCCAAATTCAATTCAAAATGGCCGACTTCCTGTTTGTTGTAGGGTGGGGTCATAATAATATTTTATGTTGGGTACACTGTGGAGAATCACTGTACCAAGTTTCATTGCAAGTAAGTGTGTTCAGGGTCCCATAGGGGTCATAAACATGGGGCGCTAATGTGCCTATGTACCAAACTCAATCCAGTTCTGCATCTTCATGATATGTACCTGTGTGCAACAGTTGAAAAAGATCCAGCAAAGACTTTTTTGAGTTATTGCGTTCACAGTTTTGGCCCATAAATAATTAATTACTTAATTAATATTCATCGAAGAAGTACCCAAATCGATACAGTTCGGCGTCTTTATGGTATGCAAATGTTGAAAGTGATCCGGTAATTCGTTTTTTGAGTTATCACATTCACAGCTAGGATCTGCAGATGCGGACGCGCACGCGGACACGGACCAACGTGATTCCATAATATCGTTGTTTTGCTGATATAATTACTGAGAAAAGTTTGTTATTGTTTTATCATGACACATTTTCTTTCCAACACAGCATCAGAACAGCCCCACTACCACCATCACCATTGCCCCATACACTCATACCCCAGCTCAGCACAGCATCTGATAAAATATGTAACAATCAAACAGAAAAATACCCGGCCAAGGGCTACCTTTAGCACCGGTTTGGTCTCACTCCGTCTCTTCCTGTCTTCTGTTCTCCTTTCTGTTGTTTTTTTTTTCCCGAAGTGCCAGATGCCTCACACAGCTGGCACCGTTACAGAGGAGTAGGAGTACCACGGAGAAAGACAATGAAAGGAAAGAGGTTCACTGAGGGCCAAACCACACGTTGGCCCGAGGCGTCGGATCAGCGCTGGCTCTACAGGAAGAGGCTGCTTGTATTCAGCCCGCCAGCCTCAATAAGCACCAAACAACTTCACTTGGCAAAGGTCACCCTCCACCAGTTGATCTCATACAACTTCCTTTATACTACCTGTGTCCTTATGGCATGAGCAGGAAATGTATGTGTGAATTGACTGGTTCAAAGGGGAACTATTATGACTCAACTTTTATGAGCTTTCTACATTTTGATATTTTTTCTTCTTACCCAGAGCTGTACTTGTATGTTTAAATAATCCTTTATGCTGTTGTGCTGTTGTGCTTTCTACATAGTTCTACATTAATTTTCACCAGTTTACTATACTTTCCATTGTTTGCATGGGCTTTGGTGGTAAAGTAGGTTGTCTGTAGAGGGACTAATATTACGACTACTATTGGTCAAAGTGGTATCCCGCAAACTCAAACCCATCAGAAGATTACTCATAGAACAGGGTCAAATAAAGCATTTTCTAATTCATTTATTTTAGAATATTTACAGACTATACCTTTAAGTTATAGAATGTAAAAAGCTAATCTAGAAGTTAATATACATATTCCAAAAGCTTCAATATGATCCCTTTAAAAAGAAAGGCTTCCCAATAGTGTTCTTTTTATATGGTCAAAAAATTCGCCTGTCAAAAAGTGAGTTTGTGTTTGTGTATCCATCTGTGTGAACAGGCGTATATTGATTTGCTCTGACAGGCGATGGTTTTAAATATTTCAAAAATTCACTCACTGTGTGTAGTAAACTGGGGTCCAATAGTGAATAAATGTGCCACGACATTGGGTCAAAAGTGCAGAGTTACTCCAGATAAAAATACATATTCTCTCTGGACAGCAAAGTATATGGATACAAATAGAAGAGCCATTTTCACCTTATGGCAGCGGATTTATATTCCACATAAAACCTCATCAAAGACACTATACTGACAATGCCAAGGTATACAACTATGGGCTTTAGGCGGGAAAGACCTTAGATAATGCCAATGACAGAAATCCATTAATTCTCATTATCGTCTTGAAATGACAAATTCTCCTAATAAAAAAAAAATATCTTTTGGCCAACCTTGAGAGAACTCATGAAAACACAGGGAGGACCTACAGATTCCTCTTTCCCTCTCCCTTTGTGTTTTTCCTTTATCTTGCAGAGCTTGTGTGTGCCTACTCTGCAGCTGATAAGGCTCACCTGTTGAAGCTCAGTTGGACTACAAAGAGCCACTCCAGATCACCAGATAATTCCATCTCATGAGCGTTTACTTTTTTCAACTGTTTTGTGTTACCCAAGCCTCGGACTACCCTCCCTGCACCTTAACGTGTCCAGGTCATCACAGCACTCTGCTCCAGCTTGGACCTTTGGACCTCAGACCAGCCCACCAGCCCCGCTCCCTGTCACCACAGCCTGCAGTATTTATGTTTGAAACTGTTGTTAACGTGAACTGGGTCGGCTTCTGCTTAGGGGGGTCCACTTCCACACCATTTCCTCAGTGTTATGCTGATTTTATTTTTTCATTATTTTTGTTTTTGCATTTTCTGTTCGTGTGAGCTCCTGCTGTCTTTTTTCTACTAAAGTGTCTGTGAAGTAATTTGTTCTTTTAATTGTGCCTCGAAATTGGTGCCATCATTATGAGTTTTTTGAAGTTCCAGGGAAAAATGTTGACAAATCATCTGGGGCAAGCAACAAGCTGTCACACCAAAACAGTTCACAACAAATTAGTTGGAATTAGTTTCTTTTTACAAAATGATCTGCACTTCATTACAAATAAAGTGAAGAGAGTAAAACAAAATGGTGATTGTATTCAACATTGGAAGAAGCCATTATCACCGGAATGACGGCGCTTTGAGAATAGATGTATTAGTTTGGTATTGTTGAAAGTTTTTGCATCGTGCTGGTTTGCAGGTGACATCACAACATTCTACATCCCTATGCATTTTAATGGGAGCTGGGGGGGTTGCAGGAAAATGACTGTTGATAATCAACAGATTGTGTGTGGTTGGACAATGTCACTCATCAGATTCAACATTTGTGGATTTTTTTTTTTGGGGGGGGGATCCCTTTCAAAAAAATCCCATAGAGCCCCCCATCTGAGGGTATGACATCATCACATTCTAGAACATATATCCATGAGTTAGCCAAAAATCTGGCTCCAATGGAACTTACAGCATTTAGGTGTAATTTATACACTACATTGGTTAGTTGAAGGGCTAACACAGAGACATACACATTTAATCAACGATTCAGTCTCACGTGCTTCATAACAGGCAATTTTAGGGTTTCCATTTGACCTAATCTTCACTTATCTTTTAGATAGTAGCGAGAAGCTGGGGTACCTGCAGAGAACCCGCAGTAACACAAGGACAACATAAAGACACTCAGAGAACTCATGTATAAACGAGATAGTTGTGTTTTAAGAATAGACAGCAACATTTGATACAATACTGTATAATGTACAGCCACAGCAGTGAAAAATCAGTTTCTGTTAAGATATCAAGTATCATTACTTACTTTCTAGTGTTCTTTCCATCAAAGAAAATACAGTTTAATTGTAGATATGCCACTGTTGTTCTCGATCTGATTCCAAACTACATTACTTTACCACTCCTGCTGAAGCTGAAGATAGTAAAAGACTCACATGAGAACATCACCGCCCAGGCCTGTCCTCCTAGTGGGTACGGCGCTATAGGAAAAGCCATGGAAGTCTGGATCGATCTAACTTCAGCTGGGAGTGAGAGACATGAGCGAGAGTGGAAAACCAAAGAAAGCCCAGAGAAATAAAAAATGTATAGGGTCCACAGCAGAAGTTAAACTGAATATGAAGTTTTAAACAGTACAATAAAACACGGAGAGTGTTATTACTGTGAATTATATGAGTCAGATGTTTTTATTTACAGTAATTAGAGCTCAAATGTGGGTCAAAAGAGAAAATGGGACCTATTTTACTGAACCACCTGCAAACCACAGGTGCAGGTGTATTTTCATTGTTTAGTGATTCATTGTGCACTTGGGCAAAGCTCTTTAAATACATGTTTAAACTTGATGTTTTTTATGGTTGTTTTATTGAAAACTTCTATCTAGTCTTTGGAATATACAGTATATTTAAAATATAAAGTGTTCCCTGTTGCCATAGCAAATCACCTGCCTCATATTGATTTGGCATTGTACAACCATATTTATCTGGTACACACTGGCTGTAAAAACAAGAGTGATATTAGAGTCAGCTACTAAACTGAACTGGTCATAATACACGGACCACACAAGACTCAGTAATACCAATATACAATATACTATATTTGTTTCTCTTCTATTATTTCTAACAGCGACCCTGTTGTGTATTGTATATTCTTGTAAACAGAGTAACATTTCAATCCAGGCCTGTGACTCAGCAACAGGATGAAGATGTCAGATTAGGTCAGATTAGGAGGGATAGAGTTTCCACAGGTCCTTCCAGTCAGACGATTTAGAAAATCTGTGCACTTGAGTAAAGGCAGTGCTGTGAAAAGTGAAGCTCAAAATGTACTTGTCAGCTTTAGTGCTGTCCGTGGTCCTGAACTGCACCCGACGCTAGTGTCTAACCAGTTCAAAATTTACGAGGTTTTTGCCTATGTACACACCGGAAAAAGCTGTTATGGATTGAATGCAGATGAACTATGCAGATTTAATCATTTGGGTGTTTTATAGTAGTGACCAGTTACCAGTTAAATGTGATTTTTGCATTGCCCTGTGCTGATAAATCTATATGGTCCAGTGACTCAATATTAACCAACCAGAATCTTGAATATTGACTTCTGCAATATTTTTTGCAACGGCGGCCTTCTCGTGTTAAAAAAACGTCCCAAAATAGCTCATGTTTTACAAGACATTCTGTGATATAAAGGTGCCTTGTTTGTCTATATTGATTTATTTTGGTTCTGGAAATATCCTTTTGTATTTGACTACAACCTACCGCCCCATTTTAAAGTTACATATTACACTGTGAGCTAAACCCATTCAAAGATTTTCTTGAAAATGCATTAGATGTTTTTTCTGCTAACATTTATGAGATTAGTTTTCTGTTCATTTCATTGTGCAGGTTAGGGGCTTACTATAATGTCAAATAACTTTCCAACCAGGGCTGTGCAGAGAGTCTAACAGGCCACAAATAAATGAATTAAGTGTCGTGTTTACTGGAATGCTTTTAGAGAGATTACATAATGGCTACTTTGAGCTTTTGTACAATAGCTTTGATGAAGGCATTAATTAATTGACAATAGGCCAAGCACATTTCCATGATTGCTTCAAACACAAGGATGTACATTCACTGGCCACATTATTAGGTAGGCCTGCTTGTACGCTCAAATAGCGAAAGGTATACACTCCATCATCATGCACATATGTTCAAGGCAAACAGATGGTGTTGATTAATTTTTTTAATCACACTTTCTTTCACATAGCCCCTAACTACATTGTATCTCCCTCATTAAGTACAATGTAATACACCGTGTAACAAACTGTAATAACATGTAACTACATTGTACATACAGAATGGTTAAGGTCAGGGTTGGGGTTAGGTACAGTGTAGTATGTAAAATACAGTGTGACCATTTCTAAAAGTATAGGTCCAGTGTGAGGATTTTTTGCAACATTATAGTACCGAATGTGGATTTTTTTTTCACCAAGGTCAACTTCACAGGACAGATCCTGATCCTGAAATAATTTTGCTAACAACTACTTTGAGCCTCATATACCTAACTCCTCCTACTCTGAAGCCAGGCAGGCGGAAGCAAATAGAAATGCATCACGAGATTGAAAATGGTGTTTTCTTCATATGTCTTAGACACACACAGCTAGAGGGGAAATCTGGATCTCTCTCTCTCTTTTTTACATGTTTCTACTGATCTTCGATTCAACTCCTCCTTAATTTTCTCAGCCTTTGGAGCCTTTGGAGCTTTCTATTGGCATTATGGGTAAAAAAAAAAAAAAAAGAAGTGCTAAGCCAGTGGGAGAAGACAGAATCAAACACAGAATCAACATCAAGAACATGAGGCAAACAGAAGACGATGATGAGAATACCTCGGAGACACCGAGAGAGAGGAGCCTGAAGCTGCACAGTCAAACAGAATGGACAAATTAAAACTCATTTGAATCAAAACACAACTTCAAAAGAGTCCACTTACTCTCACACACTATGTTTATTTCTGTTTATAGAGAACCAAAGCCGGCGATTACAGACCGCTAAACGTGGGAAGAGATAGAAACTAGAATTCCGTTTATCATAGCCAAAAAACCCTATTTATTAAAAAAATATATATTCTCTTGGGGGAACCATGATTGATTCAGTTAATAGATTCACAGTTGCGTTAGACATTACTGAACAGGCCACAAAAATATTGACTGTGGAAAGTTACACCATTGAATTGACATAACTGAATCCAATTAGTTGACTCAATATGTTTACTGAAAGTCTACAATCTGAAGCGTTTGAGGATATCTCAAAACTAACGGTCAAATTGAAATTACATTTTTCAGTAAAGGCCAGTAATAGGCCAAGGAAGAAAGTGTGGGTCTGGAACACCACCTAGACTTAAGAGGTTCTTAAAGGGGAAAAAATGTTTTGTGGCACAATAGCATTTACTCTTTAACTAGAAGAATTCAGCACTTCTAAACGCTGCTATGAAAAAAAAGTAAAGTCACTGTAAAAAAAAATCAACCCATTTCAACCACCAACCTAACATTGAATACATGCCAAGAATATTTTGGATGTCCTATTTTTAATATTAAATAAAGTACAGAACTCTATCTTCCACAGAACTTTTGTTGGATTCAAAGCAGTTCAATAAACATCATTGATTTTCGCTAATGTCAGTATTTTGCACTGTACCGGACCAACTGTTGAACAAATCCTGTAAAGTATAAAATATATTATGTAAGGGAGATAAAGTATTGTAGAAATATAAAAAGGGTCCAAACTGAAGAAATGAAGGCATTGAATAAAAAAGGCTTTCTTCATAGGAATAATAGTAAAAGAGAAGTAACTACAACTCCGTGCATGTCTCAAAGAAGAAAACCAACTATGCCAAAAATACACAGAGACTGGGGCTAAAAGCGTGATTCAGAATAGAGTATTGTGGGAAATTACAAGGTCACACCTGATTGAATCTGGCCAGTTACTTGAGGCTCCAGGTGGAGTGCTGATTTATTGTGTTTGAACTGACATGAACTTGAGGCCAAACTGCCAAAACCAAAAAAGACGAGCTTTTGATAGATTTAAATGAAATATATAATACCAACTTCACTTTTCTGAACTTTCTACAATGCTATTTTTTTAATCCTTGACAAAAACTGTATTTATCAACATTTTCAACAAATTTTAACTTTAAAACCCTCACGTTTGACCTGAAAGTTGTGAGCATTGCTTTACATTCATAAAAAAACAAGAAAAAGCAGTTCACTTTCTTCCTTTTGAAACTACTGTCTGGGAGCATTTGTCTCTCTTCACGTCTCTCCACCATTGCCCTGTGTTGTTCCTGTGCCGGCCTCTTTTGGCAAGGCATGCAGGTGACACGGTTTTGGTTCAGACAAAGTGATTCCACACTGTCGAGGTCTGCCAGCCCGAGATAGCTGGGACACTGTGTCAATGCTGTCAGTGGTAGGAGGCTGGGGGAGACCTAAGCTGTGGGGGTTTGAAGTTGCAGTACCTGATTTTGTGCAAAAAAAAACAAACAAAAAAAACTAACAGTTTCAGAGATGCGCTCCTGTTTCCCCTTCTTCTCTTTCCCAACCCTCTATCATGGTCTCACATACTAGAAAGTATCAGTGGTCTGAGGTTGGCTTTTTATTTCATTGAACAAAGCTCTGAATAAGCATCAGCTCCCTCACATTGTTCCTTATAGATTCTAGTTCTTGCTTAATAGACAATGTTTCAACCAATCAGAGAGCTCCTGTCCTGTGGAAGCGTGTGATTGGTTGAAAACAAGTGTCCCTGCACTGTAAAAAAAACAAAAAAACAAAACAAAAACCTTATAATACAGCCCCACAGAGGGTCTCGGAGTGTCATTTTATGACCACGCCCACCTTATTGCATTGACGAGAAGCAAATCATAACTTTATGAAAACTAATGAATGACCAAAAATGAATCCAATTTGATGGCTAAAAAAGAACCTTGTGTATAATAGCATATGATAGACTCAATATTCAAAAGCCAAAATGGGAGATGCATAAAAGGGGGAAAAAAAATCGCCCTGACCCACTTCTGTGTATGTGTCAGTTATCTCCAAGAAGCCAAGACACCTGCGAGACGACAGGCACTAAAAATACATCACCACAAAACATGGCTCCTCTCTGCGGCTCTCGTATGACAATACACAGGATACGGGCCGAGGTACCGAGGCCTATATTGATTCAGTCCTTCTACAGTTCTATTTGTCTAGCCGTTTTAATTATCCCATCGTATATCCCAGCTCTCCTTTACAGAATGTGAGATGTTGATGGGGAATGTTCTTAGACCTGGTTTAGAGCTGTTTTTTGTCAATGATTTCCAAACTGCTTATACTTGTGCTTGACCTCCTCTGATAGCGCCACAAGAGTTCCTGGCATTGGCATGGACCAAATTAGGATTATGTTAAAAGATGTCCGTATGATTCATGCTCACAATGGTAATATAGGACATCCATCAAAGTAAATTGTGCATCATAGTACCTTAGACCATAGTAGTGCAACATGTATACCACAAAGAATGCATTTATTCATTCCATATAGCTTACAAAGTGTATGCGTTACAGAGTTGAAATGGCTGTAGATGCATCGGTCCAACAGATGGGTTCAACTTTTGCTTCACGATGAGCCAGAGAGAGAAATCGGAGAGAGAGTCGGAGCAGAGAAGTCAACATGGGGACTTGGAAATGGCACAGTTTGAAAGTGCCAACTGGCCCGAGTCATCTTTGAGCTATTAGAACGACCAGATGGACACACACACGGACACACACACACACAGTATCATCTGAGGCTGAGTTAAAAGCACCACGGCCAAGCACCTGAAAGGCCTCCAGCAGCATGTACACAGATCAGGCACGGCACATGGGGCGACTGGCACTGCGGCAAGCTAACACATGTACTAGTGTGTTACTACGAGCAGGTGGAGCGCCATGCCGACTGGTGTCATAGGTCAAATCAAAGCTGGTTCACCGCTGCTCCTTCCCTGGGCCACTTTTGTTGGGTAGCGCCTTTTAATTGAGACAGCCTGCTGTTTCTGAGATGCTCTGACCCAGTTGTCTAACCATCACAATTTGACCCATATCAAACTTCCTGAAATTCTGCTTCGAACATATCAATTCCTTAGCTAATATCCCACCCACCAACAGGTGCTGTGATGAAGACAAACCCTATTGACCCTTTAAAATGTTTGTCATATGGAGCAAAAGTGAGTTAACGTTACTAAAAAAGTAGGCTTTGTGGTGAGAGACAGAATAATACTGAGCATACAATGAAAAACTATTGTGGTCATCAACATTTCTGTGAGGGCATGTCCAGTAAAAACACAAAATTAAGACATTTTCCACCATCCATACACACATTTTGAGCTCTCTCAGCACAAGGACTTCATCCATCAGTCCTGGACACATCTATAGCCTGTCCGTCCTGGGAGTGGATCCCTCTATCATGTGGTTCCCCCTAAGGTTTCTCGTTTTCCCATAAATGTTTTTTTTGGAGTTTTTCCTTGCCGCGATGGAGGGTCTAAGGACAGGGGATGTCCTGGGACAGTCCTTTTGTTTGTGTGTTTATTGATTGTCTATTGTTACTGTTTGCAATGACCTTGTTTATTGTTTACATACATCTCTTTTTGTGAAAACCCTCTGAGGCAACTTTGTTGTGATATAGGGCTACACAAATAAAATTGAACTGAATGGAATTGATATTTTGAGGCTAACGCCAATTTCTCCATTGAAAAAGTATTATGGTCTTGCCTCCATTCTGGAAATGAAAACTTTCTGTTTATAAACTTTGAAAGGGTCTATTACAGTATATTCAAACATAGACAAGGAGTGTCTTGCTCAAGAACACAACAACAGAACACAATTATTGAAGCAGGAATCGAACCAACAGTCTTCCCATATTGGACAACCTGCCAATGCTGCATTTAAAATATATTTGGGCATATCAAAGTCTTAGCCACATCCCGCTCTGCACTTGCTATTGTAATGAAACGGATCCGGCAGAAAGGAAGAGAAGGCTGTGGCTATTCCTTTAGGGCACCCTGCCTGCTGCTAAATATCTACCTCTTCTTCCTCTTCTACAGTGGCACATTGACCCCTGACCCTGCTGTTCTAGCCCTATTGATGAATGAGGGGGTAGCCAAGTATTAGTCACGGATACGGATCTTGCTGGTGTGTGTTAACGCGTTAGGACATGTGTGTAGGAGGGAAAAAATAGCAGTGTAAGAGAATGTGCGCTAGGCTACATTTATGTTAGCATGTGTTTGTATGTATTATAATGTGCCTGGAAGTGAGTCACTGGCTGAATATGGGTCTAATATTGATTTAATTGTTTGGCTCTAGATTCAGTATAACCTTGCGTATGCATAACATTTGTACCAGCCGATAAGAACATAGGCTTAATGTAATATTTTGAGTTAGCACAAAATGTTAGAGGGCATGTCATTCTGAATCGCAGCTTAAGGGGAACTGTTCACCGTTTCAGTGCAATGTGGTTCACTCAAGAAAACGTAAGTACATTTTGACTAGCCTAAATACACCCTGAAAAATTAATCAATCAATAAATAAGTAAATAAATAAATAAAAAATCTCTATAGCTTAAACATGTTATATATAGTTTCACTTACAGTTTCACTATAGTAACTTTCATTCATTGATCCTCTTTATTGCAGTGACAAGCAACTATGGGACTTAGGCGAGGTATACGCTGGACGATTACCAGTTGACACAAAGAGAAATACACAGACAGACAACAGGGACTCTCACATTTATTAATTACGAGTTATTTAAATGAATCAGTTTAACGCTAAATGCTAACGCTAAATGCTAACGCTAAATGGTGAATCACAGTCTTTTTGTATTACTTTTGTTTTTTTCTGAAATGTTAAACTTAAACAAAATAATAAAAACTCACAACAGTCTCACAGAATTCACTCTTCACTGACTTGTTTGTTCTCTGCTCTGGGGCTCTGCGGGCGACAGTGGGGTGTGCGCACAAATGGATTTCCTCACCCTACAATTCATTTCTTTTTGATGCATCTCATCTCGTTCTACATTTGTCACATCTGCGTTTTCCTATTCTCAGTCCCAGAGCTATTCTTCTCTGAGTCCTGGTGTGTCAGCCATGTTCTCAGCGGGAGAGACTCAATCAGGTATAGGCACTGACCTTTTGTACTGAAGAATATGAAGCGTCTTGTCAGATATGGAGGGGCTCTGTTTGGACTGGAGCATCATTACTGTCCACATTGTCTGCTTATCTGAGTACTGAATATGGTCAACTATAAATCAAAATAACAATACAAGGGGGAATATAAAGAATTCTGGAAATGTTTAGGCTGGTTTGGAGAAAAATTAATTACATTTATTAATTAGTAAAAGGTCATTTCCTATTCCTTATTTTATTTTATTTGACCTTTATTTAACCAGAAAAGATTCAGAATCTCATTTTCAGGGGGTTTCTAGGGGAACCTATTGTACATGTACATGTTTTTAGTGGTAGGAGAAACTGGAGTGTCCGAAGGAAACCTACGCAGACACAAGGAGAACATGCAAACTCCACACAGAAGGGCCCTGACTGAGGAATCGAACCCAGGACCCTCTTGCTGTGAGGCAGGAGTGCTAACCATTGTGCCGCCTTGCCGCATATTAGTGGAGATCATTTAGTTTGAAAGCATTGTTACTTTATTGCATTTACACTTGCTTATACATAGACCCAAAAAAACAAGAAAAAGGCCATGTAAAAAACAATCTATGCTTACAAACAGCCTGGGTAAACAGAGTTCACGTATCGACATCCAGTTGTTTGTGTGACCCTCTGGTTAAATTGGATCAGAGGTTACCTGGAACTCAAGCTGGAAATGGTTATTTCACCGACCATGTTAGCATATGCCAATATGGGATAAATCCACAGAATTGGATGCAGTCGTGGCACTGGGGGGCTATAGTAAATAGGCTGTACTCCTCCAGGCAACAGGCATTGACTTAGCTTGTTTGCTTCACACATGAGCACACTACTTAATTAGCAAAAAGTACAGGAGTAATTGAAAGAGTGTTTGTAGAGTTCAAGAGAACGTTTGGGCCCATGTCAGCTAGAGTTGGCTCAAAAATGCAAAAACATATATAGTATCTATTTGTTTTTACTGAAAGAGAGCTCAAATGTACTTTATGAATATGTCAGGAATAGTCAGTAATGGCCTCCAAGTGTCTAATTAGCCACATTTCAGTATTGCCGGTATTGGACAATAGCATTGAGTACGGTCTGCTTGTTCCTACAGTAAGTCATTTCACCTCGACCTATCGCTTGACCTCAGCACAGCTCATGTTCAGAGTCCAAAAGGCCCGCTCCGGCTGAGAACTGAACAATATGTCCGCCTTTAACGCCTTGTGACTGTGGCAGCTGGTGCCCACAGATCTCATGGCACGGGCCTGCCCCATGACAAGTGTGTGGGCATGGAGTTTGGTCACCATGGCCAGCAGCTGTTGTCCCCGTGCTAATATCTTTTGCCACAGACACAACTGCATCATAAAAAAAGGCAGGTTTTGCAGCAGGCATCTGGCGCATTAATGCCTTTTTATAGCCTGGGTCAACACAAGTGAACCAAGAAGCATTTGTCTTCAAAGAGCTTTCAAACAGTCCTTGTGCTGAACCTAAAGGGACCATATGCAGGCCACTTTTTGAATCAATTTAGTTTAGCTTTTACGTCAAGTATATATTAAAATATAGGTTCTATTTGAGATTTGTTGATTTCCCTTTGCCAAAAAAGCTCAGAAAAGCTTGCATTCCGACTTCCACAGTGTTGACCACATCTTTACCGCTAGATGGTGTTTCCTTACCTAGCTACATAGAAAGGTGAAATCTGATGTTTTTAGACTTATGAGAAGGTAACATGCAGGATTACCCAAACATGCATGAACAAAAAACTTTTTAACAGGAAAAAAAATACAAAATAATAATAATTAGCATAATAGGGGCCCTTTAAATCAATCAAAAATCATTGACAATAAAGACAAAGTCCATTTAGTGTGGTTGCATATCCATCTTACTCCAGGGGCAACAGTACAGTTTATCAATAGTCAAAGTAATATATGTGCTGTGTGCCCCACCTCCAGCTCCTCTGAGCAGATCAGGTGATGTTAGTAATATGTGAAGACCTTCAAAATGCCTTTCCAGGATAGACTGTGTATAATTGAAGATGACAGATACAAATCTATAAATAGATCACAGATAGATTCATCACAGACTTTTTGATCAATACAACTTGTGTTATGACTTTATATTTTATATATGTGCAATATAACGTGTATATATATATACATGGTATTTGGATAACTTTGTAAAATGAGAGGCATCTAAAACACATTGCAGATCTATTCCTTCTACACGCCAGGACCCCCATGGGAGCCCAGCAGGGACATGCTATTTCTGAAAATGCCTAGTAAAAATAGGACAAAAAATAAATAATAATAATACAAAATTCTGCTAAGATAAATGATGTTTGTGAGATCAACAACTTATATTGTGCTTCCCTTCCAGCAGAGCTCAAATTGACCAGTTTTTGAAGAAAGTAATTGGATGAATGGCAATGTGCATGTGCAAATGCATTTATATATGTATAAGCTAGCACATGCATGGTTAGCTAGAATAGCAACAGTGTGCAAAACCTTCTAAGATTATCGACCAAAAAATCCTTAACTATTTTCTTCTACCTTTTGTTTGTTGTTTGCTCTGCAGTGGAGGTTATTTCTGTAGAAAATGATGTTTTAGACAATAGTGTGCCTCCAGCATTATTTCTTCATATTTGTATTATATATTGAGTTTGTTGAATAAAAACTCAAGTGGCTCTCTGAACCCGAGACACTAACTGCAGGCAATTTGAGAAGACCTGTAATTGAATGTGTAAAATGCATTAACAATTAGTTCATAATAATTCACCAAAATAAGAATTTCAAATGTGAGATCAGTCAGAGAAAACACATATATTGAAAAAATAATTTAACATGCAAAATTAATAAATACATGGTGCTATGGTTGAAACTTTGCTTCAACACTGTCTGCAAATCTTGAAAAATAGAATTAGAATCAGAGAAACCCAGACATAATGAACAATAGCCTAATAGACTAATTGCAAAATGCTTCTCAAATAATACTGACATAGGACAAACTGTTTCTTAAATGCTGCAATAAAAAACAAGCTTACTTATGTTATTATTATTATGTTATTATTTTTATGTTATTATTATTATGTTATTATTGTTATTGTAATCTGCATCCTTCCAGCGCGACCCTCTACATCCTCTTCTCTCACACACCCTTTATATCCTCTTTCACTACATCCATCAATCCCTTCTTTGTCCTGCAGACAGCTATAACATTTGCATATTTATTATCCTTCATCTGTACATATCCAAACCATCTTAACCCAGCACCTTTTAACATCCTTGTATCTGAAATGTAAATTGCATATTTTCAGTTCTCCACATTTTTTAGATGCAATACTTATGGGAGATGGGGTTCTGGGAAATTATATGAGTGTGCCACAAGGAAATGAAACAGCAGTTGGCAGAGCTCTTTCTTATTCTTCTTTACTTTGTAGTTCTTAGACACAGTGCTGTCCAAGGCTGGAGTCAGCATTAAGTGCAGTCGACAAATGGGTCCCTGCAGATAGACCCGTAGGTGTCTAATCCAAAAATGGCCCATATATTAGAGGCATCTTTGTCATTTTCTTCCACCTAGGGCTGGACAATATGACAAAAAGAATATAGCAGGGTCCTGGTTATGTTGTCTTACCAAACAAACCATTAATTTACAAAATAGATATATATAGTTATATATAAGAAAGTCATCAGAGATTGGCGGTTCGATCCCCACTCCCTCCAGTTCATATTGCTGCAGTGTCCTTGGACAAGACACTTTGCCTATATGTATGAATGAGAGGTCATAGGCACAATATGGCTACCACCTCGGTCAGCTTGCTCCACGGCCAGTGTGACTGTGTGCTTTTTAAAAATGTATTTAAAATGATAGTATACAAAGACATTATGCTCACGGAGCAGAGATGCTTGTTTCAGATTATAGCTTTAAAAGCTCATTTCCATCTGTAGTCCTTCAAGGTACAAGGGTGTGGGATACAGAATAAAATGCAACTAAAAAGCGTTACAGTCTAAATATTCATTGTGTGTAAAATTGCAATTTAGCTGTAAGGTAGGTTAATACAGTACACATTATGTGTTAAAGTGACAGTCATTCACAATTCAGACTAAAAAGTGCAGTTTGCGTTATAAAGTGCCAGTCATTCACAGTTTACATTAAAGCGCTTATCACATACAGTAACTAGGTGAACTTTTAATGAGGTTGAGATTTTGTTAGTGCATACATCTCTGGTTTTGTAAAAGCCTCTTTTGAGAAAGACTTAAAATCAGGTTGGGTTAAAATTTCGGAGGGAAGCTTATTTCATTGTTTAATAGCTTTGTAAGAGAAAGCTGATTGGGCAAATGCCGTCAATGATTCAAATACATCATCATTCAATGCTTGGTGCTTGTACTTGGTGTAGAAAATTCATTTCATATAAGAAAAAAACATCCCATATCAAACTATCAACCCCACCTCCACCCCTTTTAGCCCCCACTGACTGAGCAACATACAGATTCACGCCCACGTAGCGTCCGCTGCCAGGAAGACTTTTGCTTCGTCAGTAAACAGTTGACCGTCCTTGTCAGTGAAATGTTTATGTAGCTGGCAATAGTCCTGGTTTCGGGAGCTGGCACGGCGCGCTGGCTCCGGAGATAAGAGCGCAGATGAAAGAGGAGACGTGTGATAAACAATGATGCCGAGCCACCAAAGAATAATTACACAAAGACAAACACAGAGAATCTCTACTAGCCACACAATAGGGACAGAGATTAGATGACTGGGTATGTTTTTTTCGAGAGCCTTATATGGTGACTTTCCATATGATACACATCTGGGGGCGTTCAGACATACCTCACTGTCCCCCACTGTAGTGAACGCATGCTGCAAGGTCAAGACACTTTCTGATGACACTGCAGAAAAGCTCAGGCAAAAGTCAGGCGTTTTTATTTACACCCACCGTGTAAATCAACAACACAGAGCATGTTCAAGTCAAACCTCCTGGAGTTCAGAAAGGAAAAGAGAAGCGATTCAAGTGACTTTGAACACGGTGTGGTTGCTGGTTGCCAGATCAGATGGTCTGATCTGAGTTATTGCAAAAACCTGCAAATCTACCGGGATTACCAATACCTTTGTAGGTTTACAGAGAGAAGTCTAAAAAGGGGGAATGTCAAGTGAGCAGTAGTTCTGTGAGCAAAAATGGCATGTTGGTGATAGAAAGGTGAATAGCCAGACTGGATGTACATTCATTCAATTACTTGTTACAACCAAAGTCTGCAAAACATGTGACCTAGTGCAGGCTAACCAGAAGACTAACAATTCATACTGCTGTTGTGCCATTAGGCAAGACTAATCCCTCACTTCGTCTATATGTATGAACGTGTTCATAGCTGTGGTATGGCTGCCCATCTGGCCCAAGGCAACTGTGGCTACAGGGACGATTTATCACCATCAGTGTGTGACTGGGCTGAATTGTAAAGCGTTATGAACTATGACTAGAAAAACAATATATAAATTTGATGCATTATTATTACTTTTGAAGAATATTTGCACTGCGACCGTGAACCTGTTCGTAACCTGATCGCTATTCCATTTTTGGCCATTTTCTTCTTGAACAGGCCCTCCTTGGCTTCAAAGATGCGATGGACAAACAAACCCCCACACACCAGAGCTCTGTTGCAGTAATTCTTCTCAAGATAAAAAGCACAGACGAGTTGAGTCCATCTCTATCTCTCTACCTTTTTTTCATACTTCTTCCTCTTTCACTTGGAAAGCCGAGCCGTCTGTGTCTTTGCTCTGGGTTGTGGCTGTTGCAAATCCATTACATCAGATAAAAGCGGGGACAGAAATGTGACTCCGCCATGATTCCCCTTTGGGCTCCGACTCGTAGAGCCAGATGAGAAATAGAGGGATTACTCCACTCTTCTGACATAGGTTGAATGTGGTCATACACTCACCGGACACTTTATTAGGATGTACCTAATAAAGTGGCCCCAGTGTGGTCTTCAGATTCTGGACATTATCTACTTCAAAGTGTGCTAAGACTTTGTTTTGGTGGTTATTTGAGCCTTTCCATAATGTGGGCTTTCTCCTCTGACTTCTGGATTCAACAGGGCATTTTCAATAGATTACTGACACATTTTAGGTCCATTCTCCATATGTTTTAAATAGTGTTGTGTGCAAAATACCCAGGTGATCAGCAATACATCCAATATTAAGACCACCAATCTATGCAACATTGCCATAGACCCCTTAAAATTTTGTAAACAAAACATTCTAAATTCCGGAATGGAGACATATGGAGGCAAGACCATAATATATTTTCAATAAGGAAACTTAGATGGTTTTGACAAAGTCCATCCACTCTCTACATGTAGGTAATGTCAGAGCCTGGTTAGGAAACATTAGTGAATGTACCTCACGTTGTATGTTTATTTAATGTACACATTAGTAAGTCCACATGACCACAATAGGCTTTTCATTGTATGCTCAGAATGATTCTATCCCTCACCACAAACATTACTTGCTTGTAAAGTTAACTCACTTTTGCTCCAGTTTGGAATTCTGAACATTCCATATGACAAACTTTTTACTTCCAACTTTGTTTATTTGTCATATGCAGGTTCAACACAAGGTCAACGATGCAATGAAATGCTTAGGATCAGAAGAACCGTTAGACTCGCTAAGACAGTCAAGAAGTACTAATAGCATGCAATAATAGTACATGGTAAAAAAGTGTTTGCAAAAAATAATTAAGTAAACAATATAATAAACATATACCATATTTTCCGGACTATAAGTCGCTCCAAGTTGCACCAGCCATAAAATGCATAATAAAGAAGGAAAAAACATATATAAGTCGCACTGGAGTATAAGTCGCATTTTTGGGGGAAATAGAGCGCCCTCTTGCGGTTTAGTGTGAAAATAACAT
>JAVQKC010203558.1:0-14166 GCA_036025475.1 Philypnodon macrostomus | reverse complement strand
GCAGCAGTCTAAGCAGGGAACTCCGGCCTTCGACCACTGCCCGATCCACATTGCACCAGCCCTTTTAAGGGTACCTCCCGCAGGTGGTGGGTCCACGGGAGGGCCTGACAGCGTGTGCTCGGGCGGGGACTCGAACCACCGACCCTCCGGTTGAAGGGCGAGCATCTACCCACTGCACCACCGCTGCGGCTGTATGTATTTTGTCTAAGAATATATACATTTTGTTTCGTATTGGCCTAGTCTTTAAAACACTAGACTTGATTTCATTAGTCGGAGTGCAAAACAGGGACAACCAGGTCTAAGCCAGGAGTAAAACAGACTAAACAGGACTAAACCAGGTCCAAACCAGATCTAAAGTGTCTCTCTACCAGGAGGACTAAGCAGCCCACAAATCAAATCCAAACTGCGAAACAGCAGGATTAAAACAGAACAAACATTAGACTAAATCAGAACTTAAAAGTGCAAAAGACTCCAGAGTACCACCAGTTTTAGAACCAGCCAGTGTACTGTTCATGGCACTATCCACATGTCCCCCTGAAGTGATGCACTGTAGAGTAAACATTGGACCTGTATTTGTATCAGGTTTATTATACTCATAAAAACCAACTGACTTACTTTGGGCTGTTATTGCCTCTAAATCCTGTTTAGACTTATTCTAATCGAGGCTGCATATATATATCTAATTTTTGTGTCCAACGCCTGGTACAACGCATTTGGCTCACCATGGCCAGTCCACGTTGACCAGAATGTATAGCACCTTGCCCAAGGCCCATAGTTGTCTGGGATTAGCTGCAGTCATCCACAAACCTTAAATGAATATACTGTAAGTGAAGGAAGATAAATGAATGACAAAATAGTTCAAATACACATAATCTGGCTATCAAATCCAATAGAAATATCCAGGAGTATTTTTTGCCTGCATTTAAAATGGGATTTTATGTACTGTTCAAGCCAAAGCTAAAAAGTAACAGAAATAACAAAATAGGCCTTAATGATGTAAAGCACAGACTGTTAAGAACAATAAACAGCATTCATGGTAATTGGTCTCATCTGAAGAGTGGAGGATTATGGACATTCACACAGTCAATAATACAGTTGTCATTCTGTAATCCAAGTTATTGTGGAATTTGAGCCTACTATTCAAATGCACCACATGTTTGGCGCTGTTGCAGTCAGATCTGTCACTCACAGCTTCATTGTCACTGTGGGGGAGTAAGAAGATCTCCAATTGTTTGAACAAAATTTTATTTTATATATAATAATAATAATATGCTATTAATATATTTTATTTGCAATCAATGTTTGCTTTGAGTGTAAAACTTTGGTTGGCATGCTTCCAATTTAGACACACATCTGACACGAGCATTTAGTGATACAAGCAGCATATTGAGGTTAGCACCAACAGTTCAAACATGTTATTTTTACCACCTAAAACGGGCCCCCTACAGGCAGTCTTTCATTATAGAAGCAGTGCCTTTCAGGAGTATGGGAAGCTCGTTCTGTTCAGAAATAGAATAATGTGCTAAACCACAAAAGCCATACAGCAATCTCCCCAAAATCCTTCTTGTGGCAAACTTGTATTTTACAAGTCAAATGTAACAGGGCTGGATAGATTTAAACACCTGAAGGCCCTCTATATATATTCTCAAAGTATTCAACTAGTTTCACTCTAAAATGTTGACCTGTCTAATTTCCTCTATAGTCTGTAAGTAGTCTATAAATGCACTCAAGTCAAGTGCATGTCCAGTATTGTTGACAGAAATTTTAGTTTTAGCTTTAGTCAAAAATGCAAACCTCGGGCTATACGTCTGTGAGCTGGTTCCTATAAAGAAAACACATCATAATTAGTACAATATAGTGGCTGTGTGGTTTAGCATGCACTTTTATATCAAAGCTCTTCCATCTCTTTGTAGTAGCCTGTTTGCCAGTTTACACTTGGCCTCTACAACTTTCGCCAACATCAATTTCTGTTTTATGTAGAAGTAGAGCCAAAAATAACACGTGTCACTGACACTGTTTGTTATAGCAGTGCCTACATATAACATACTATGCTCGATTAAAAGCCAAAATAATTGTCTTTGAAAGCTGTAGGTATATTTTTGTTCGGTCAAACCAGAAGGATAAGATTAATGGTAATTTAAGTGGCTTGTGTGTAAAAATCTCCAATCTATAGAGCCAGTAGTCAGCACATCATGAAAAGGTAAACAGCATTCAGGCTGTCATAAACAACATAACCCAAAAAAATGCTTCCATCCCGACCCCTAACCCCACTGTGTGATATATCTGTGGGCACAGAACTCAACAGTCAGCACTAAGCAGACACCACATGGACCATGTGAGAATGTAATAAAGAAAACATGTTATCCACTTCAGTGTCTTTACTGGGGCTTTGACATTGCCCCATTCCTCATGCCTTTGTTTTGATAAGGACTAAAGTCTCTCAAGTCACATATATCCGGAAAAAACAAAGTCCCAACAGCTGTTAACCAGTGAGTTTTGGTTTTGGTAACGCCCAAAAGTATGATTTAAGATGATATGAGAAGCATAAGAAGATTTCTAAGCCAAACCAGATGAAATGCCCATCAGCCCACATTTAGTCCACCTTGTAATTCTGTGTGAAGCATCTTTGAAGCTTTCCTGCTACTAGCTAATAGTAGATACTAGCTATTGAACTAGTTAAGGATTAGTTAAGCATCAGTAACCAGTTTAAAAAGTATTGCTTCAACATTAATAAATTCCATTGAGTTATATATACTAATATTGATGTTAAATTCCCAAGTTATAACCTTGTGAAAATCTATGCAAATTTGTATACATCTGTTTTAATTAAGTAGTTATAATGATGCTTAATTAATGCTGAATAGTGTGCAGTTATTATAAAGCATCAACATAACTTTTGTTGGTCGCAGGTTTACTCTTTAAGTGCTCTTTACATTGTGTGAGTTGTCATGGTGCTGAAGGAGGAATGGCTAAGTCATGGTGTGTTTTGTTTTGTCTAGACAGGATCATGGCTGTCTTTTGTCACTACAACAAGCTCAACAAATATCAAGTTCAATGTTCTGATGAAAGCTAAATGACTTCACATGTGCATTATTACATACATGGTAAGCAGAACATACACCAAAGCATTATAACATATGGACATTTCAGAAAAACTGTTTGGACGTAAAGGCAAGACAGATCGGGTCATTATTTCAGTTCTCACAACTTTTGTTATTCTTCAATCATTGTCATTACCATGTAGCAACTGTACATGTGTGTAATCAGCCCCATCTATCCACTGTACAAATGTTATGGTAATTGGTGTTGCGTGTCTCCCTTTCCTCTGTTTGCTACAGCTGTTAGCATGTAGAGCATATTGACCCTTCCAGATGTGAATGTTTAGCAGCCATCTGGACAGTGCTCATTCAGTAAATACTGCCACAGGAAGTACAGGTACAAAGCATGTGCAATCACACTGTATGTAGTCATGCTAACATTGAGGCTTTTTAAAACCATACAGGGAGGTCCCCAGAATGTAGCCCTTAAAGTGATACAGCATGAAGCAGTTTATTTAATTGTTGTTTAAAATACAGTTGGGAAAGTTCACAATGTCAGAAACCGGAACTGCATCTTAGTACGTTAAGATATATTTGGTTTTCATTTCATTCTTGATTGTTGACTTTGAAGGGAAAATCTAATCTGACCTGACCAGCCACACCCATGCATCCATTTATTTTCTTCCGCTTGTCCGAAACCGGGTCGCGGAGGCAGCAGTCTAAGCAGGGAACTCCGATCCACATTGCACCAGCCCTTTATGGTACCTCCCGCGGGTGGTGGGTCCATGGGAGGGCCTGACAGCGTGTGCTCGGGCGTGGACTCGAACCACCGACCCTCCGGTTGAAGGGCGAGCATCTACCCACTGCACCACCGCCGTGGCTACAGCCAGACCATAATGTCATTTTTTTTTTGTGAAGAACCCCTCTCATTAGAGCTTGAGATTGAGCCCACCAACCAATCAAAACTAAGTGGGCTTTATGCAATGCTTTGTGTCGCATTTGTTTTTTGTTTTTTTCAAACATCATAGGTCCAGAGGCTGATTAATCGGCCTATTATATTGGTAAAATTCTATCCAATTGTATTCAGAAGAAGATTTATTTTCATTTGAATGTAAGGTCATAGGCTGAAATAAATATAGCAGGAAATAAGTCCATCAATAACATAGTCTGGTATTTT
This sequence comes from Philypnodon macrostomus, assembly GCA_036025475.1. Taxonomy (NCBI): domain Eukaryota; kingdom Metazoa; phylum Chordata; class Actinopteri; order Gobiiformes; family Eleotridae; genus Philypnodon; species Philypnodon macrostomus. The sequence goes on along the minus strand of JAVQKC010203558.1, from coordinate 9,951 downwards.
GCTACTCTTCCCTTAATGGAACAAAAAAATGCCCTTACAGCGTTCTTCAACCAACTATATTTATGATATTGGAGAACTGACCCCACATCGCTGACCAGACTTAAACTTTGACCTCAGGGATTTGGATCACAAGTTAGTCATTCTTTTTGAATAAAAGAGGAGATGGAGTGTAAATATTTCAATGATTCTACTGTCTATCAAACGATCTGTGTTTGGTTTTGGGGATGGTATGAAGTTCTAATGCAAACTGCATGGTCTGCTCCAGATGGGGTTTATTTTGAGTTTGAGATGTTGAAAACTATAACATAAATGCCATATTTTCAACATTAGAGTTATAGTATGGTTATAAAATATTATAAACTACTGCAGAAGAATAATTCTAAATTATTTTCCAGTTCCTGACACTGAAATTCAGCATTATTCCATCAATCTACCTATAAGTACAAATAAAAGACAATCAGTTATGAATCTGTTTTGCAGAATTGCCGCTCATGCTAACATCGCAATCTCAATTTATGGAGTAATTACCGTAAATAAAAAGTTGGCAAAAATGTATTCAAATTGATTGGATGCAGCAATAGTCGAACACCATCTGCAACTGTAAATATGTGGCACATTCATTTCATGATTCTATCAATAGAACATTAAAATAACCAACTGCAGGCAGTGGTTTTGATGGTTAGTTTAATCTTAAATGTATTCATATAATTAAATTCACATTATAATCGAAATATTCAGGTCAGCCCTTCCAGAGCATATGCATTTTATTTACATTATTTTCTTGGTATAGTCTACTGAAATGAAAAGAGAATTTGAAGTTGTTGTAAACTGAATAAATATGACAGACTTGCTCAAAATGGGCTATTGAATATAATACATTTAACTGAGCCAGACCTTTTCATCGGACAATAGTCATGGAAGTTAGTTTGGAAAACATCAATTGAGTGGTAGTGACTCTGGGCCTAGGTGGGATAATCATCTTCACACTTGTGCCCTTCTGAATGTCATTCCAGCTGAAAAAAACACTAGCATTAGATCAAGTGATGCTCTACCCCACAAACAGCTGTTATCATACTTGATCAGTGGTAGGTTCCAAAGAATGTTCCACTCAACATCCTCTGCAAACCATGTCTGCTTCTGTCTGCTTCTACACCATTTCCCGGATCCGTACTGGAACAATAAATTAGAGATGACTTCTCCTCCATTTCAGATGCACAGAGGTGGCCTTGAGGGAAAAAAATCCCACGTGTCTACTATTATTATATCCTCTCATGCCTGCAGGGACGGAAAGCATAGACACTTCAAGTATGCACCAGTCATAAAATCTGTGTTGTTTTATGGATTCTCTAAATGTGCACATTGTAATTAGATTCTATTCATTATTTTTGCTGATCCAGGTTGCTCAAGATTGCATGGGATTTGGGATCAGCAACATTAAGCCTGGTGTTGCTTTGGTCTGAAGCAAATATACAGACAACAGATTCCTGAGGTGGGAGAAGTAAAGTGGTCAAGGGTTACTAACGGTCCCTAGTCAGTGATCAATGGGAACAAGCTAGTCATCATCGTCATATGAAAAAAATCCTAATACAATACATATAAACATTGTTAGTGATGAAAGCTTATCATTGCACAATGAAAATCAGACTACTGCTGTCAACTATCAACACTGATGTCATAAGGCAGACAATTGCAAGGTTTTATTTAACAGCAGACTGGAGCTATTCGAGGATAAAAAAGCCCACAAACCATGTACAATGTGACATGTGGCTCGAGTATTTAAACATTTTTCTTTGGCCCATTTCGTTTTTGTTTTTATAACATTGGCAGTCGGTGAAGAGATACTCTGATTCCAGACGGGATACTGTTATATTAGGACACAATGATCAGCATCAACATATGAAAAATCTACCCCTTACTGAAAGTTAAGGGATGTTGCTTGTATTATAGGCAAAAACAACAACAAAAATAAGTATACCCTGGCTCTGTGGGTACATGTGATGACATGTCATTTTGCAGGTTACCTCCCAGCTCGTTTTGAGGACTTTCAGTTGAACATACTGAACATAGCACACTTTGTTGTGGGCACCCAACATCCTCATGGGAACTGATGTTGCTACACTATACCAGATAATTGACATCCAGCAATCAGTGAAAGCTGGGAGGCCCCTCTTCAACGCTAAAAATAATGAGTCAAGAGCAGTTGAAGCACAAACAAATGCCAGAAAACTTACCACAAGATAAGCATCTTTAAATACAAATGAAAGAGAGAGAAACCAGTAATTACATTTAAGTTCTAATTTGGACATGTGCATTAGTTTTCACAAGAATTCGCCCACTGCACCTGCTGGGATATACAGAACAACGCCACCACCGGTCACTAAATGTGACATGCTACAAGTTGAGCTCTCTTTAAATACATTTATTTGTTTTCTTACTCTTTTTGCTGAGTTACGAGTGAGTGGATACAATTCAAGTCACTATGGGCCGTAGATACATCCTGGGGTCAGAACTGTGGCTGACACAGAACACAGACAAACCATTCACTTTTATTTATTACGCTGTAACCACTCAGCCGCTGTGCACACAATTTAACTAAACTTTGGATATTTTAGGACATTTAGCTTAATATCAAAGATGGTGTAAAAGTTCTGGTGAGCAGCTTTTACACAACTGAGCGTGTCCATGTCAAATCTTACACTGGCCAATATTTTTAAAAATATTTTATTGTATACACTAAAATTTTCCTGAGGCGCAGCATTGGAACCTTTATTATAATCCATAAAACTGCCACATTCCTTTGTTTTACATCTGACTGTGGCCAGAGAGTGGCCCCAGACCAAGAGGTTGTGAGGTACAAACATGTCGACCTTATGTTGGAGTGAATTCCTATTAACTACACATGCAGCCCCATTTACAGTAGCCTCCATGTACTGTACATGTATGACTAAGACTTCTGGACCACGTTCACAATGGTGCAATGTATGCAACCCAATGATCATTATATATACTCTTTTTTCAACATTAGCATTCCAAAAAATGTATTTCAAAGAAAGGGCAAGTCTGGATTTTATGACCTCGGGAAAATGCTTCAATCTGTCTTTGGTATGAAATAGAAATGTCTTCCATCATGGAGGAATGGTGGAGATCCAACTGCTCCCAAGGCCTAGTCTTAATAAGCTACAGCCAGACTGCTCTGCCTGAAGCTACTGGCTAAAGATGTGGACCTGACAAAGAAACCTGACAAATCCCTGCTTAATTTCCCTGCATGCTCCCACTACGCACTAGGATTATAACTATAGACTATACACATGCTGTGAAAATACAAAATATGGACTAGGAGCACTAGTTCACAAAATACCTGCAAGAACATTATTCTTTTTTGTGTTAGCTGTCATCTGTAGAACAAGGTTTATTGTTAGGTTGTGGACTTGAGTGAAATTGCATGCATCTACAAAAAAAAAGATGAGATAGTTCTGCTGCTGAGGTGGTGTTGGAGGAGAGTGAGGGACTTCTGCAGTTGAGAAGAAGATAAAGAAGAGATCTGGGATTCTGCTGCTGAGGTAGTGATAGAGGAAGTGGTGATTGGACAGAGACCATTAACCCTGAATGGAGAAGACGAGGTGGTGATAGAGAAGAGTGAGATAGTTCTTCTGTTGAGGTGCTGATGGGGTCGAGGTAGGCTGTGGCCTACACCTCAAAACAACTGTTAAACGACAGAAGAGATTGAGCACGTCTTTGGATATCTGAGAACTATTTGGCTGACGTGTGCAGAATGACATATGACACATGTTGTATTTTTGATTGATTTTTGTAAAGGCCTCGCAAAAGGGCGTCATGTCATGTGATCTATCAAAATATGTTTAACTGGTCAGCGGCATGTTCTGGTCAGAATCAGGTTTGACTGTTGGCTGTGGTGTGTGAAATGTTTTGATAGGAGGTAAGAAACATAATGCCCAAAGTCAAGAGCGGATTATATGTCACACATCTGTAGAAACTGTAAAAAAGGTGCACGAACAAAGACTTTATGGAAATCCCGAGGGTCCCTGTGAACTAGGGCCAAACCAAGCCATTCAAGTCCAGTGCATTCCCCTCTGAGCAAATATGAACTCCAAGGTGATCACTTCAATGTGGGCTTGATGAGAATTCCTGAAAAATGACAAAATAAAACTCAGTTGGTGGCTGGTGCATAATAAAGGTGCTGGATTTGCACACTGGAACTGACCAGCTTTAAATCATCCCCATGACTTGTCATAGATGAAGATGCAGCCGTTAGCTAAGCAGAAAAGAGTGGAAAACTGCAGAATGCCAAACCAAAAGGCACAATGAGGTTATGAGAAAAGTACAAACGAGACTCTTACTAAACGATAAAAGGTGTTGAAAAGGTGTCATTTTGACCATAGCCTGCTGTCAAAAAGAAACATTGCTGTTCAACGTGTTCCTAAGCTTCGGTAGTTAAGGTTCTCTTTGGGAGCAACACGGATGCATTCAATGTGATTCTATGTTAGATCTGTCAGTAATAAAGTCAGTAAAGAGATATTTTGGCATGTAAAAGGATGGAGAGTGAATATATCGGTTGAAGGATGCCAGGACTTCCACCAGGAGAGACAAAAATAGAGAAAATTCCCTGATTCGTATTGTACTCCTGATACCACTGCACAAGGGCACCTCCAGTTGAGCCTTAATTTAGTCCAACATCATCCTAGAATTGGTAAGATGATTGGCTCAGTGGATGAAGAAGTAGAACGCAATTGCCTGAGATAAAGTGAGCTGTGGGGCAGGACAGGGAGTGGCCTGGTTGAAGTTACGCACGCATCGTCATGTAACAGAAGAGGACCTTTATTTAGTGTGAGAGAAAACAATGCAAAAGATATAGTTTTAGATGAAGGCCAGAAATTGCTGGAGGTTGCATTGCAAAGAGCAAACTGTAATAGGCCCATATTGGCCACATACAGCTATATTACTGCGTTTCTCCTCAGTTTTGGACAGTCATTCAGAATAAGTCAGTTTTGTCATGATCTGCCATAATGACATTCACCAGATGGAGACCTCCGAAAGTATTGCCAGAGTAAATGCATAACATAGCCACTGGTTCCTGTCTGACTGTAGCTCTAACTTGGTATTTTAGAGAAAAGTCTACTGACCAATTTTGCCTGACTTCTTCCAAGACAAAAATACACCTGGAAAGATCATTATTATATGTCTCAATTTATTTTGGCATTGTATTGACACACTTTCCACCCATTTTAGTGATGAATAAGCATATGTCCTAGCCACCATAGCAGTACTTTAGATTACACCATTACAATTCTTTAGTTTTTACCTGCACAAGGCTGAATCTGTTTTAGGACTCTCCTCCATCCCCACCTCAGCAGCAGAACCACCTCACTCTCCTCCATCACCACCTCAGCAGCAGAACAACCTCACTCTCCTCCATCACCACCTCACTCTCCTCCATCACCACCTCAGCAGCAGAACCACCTCACTCTCCTCCATCACCACCTCAGCAGCAGAACAACCTCACTCTTCTCCATCACCACCTCAGCAGCAGAACCACCTCACTCTCCTCCATCACCACCTCACTCTCCTCCATCACCACCTCACTCTCCTCCATCACCACCTCACTCTCCTCCAACACCACCTCAGCAGCAGAACCACCTCACTCTTCTCCTCTCACCTCTGTTGTATTTGTCTGGCAACTTGAATGTGTAGTGTTTGAAATATCAGCTTCTTTTGTTGTTGGGTTCATTCTAGCTAAGGTTCCTCATGCTCTGGGCAGTGGGCTTTTGTGCTGACGATGTGCCTTGGCTAACCGGTCTGTGATTAGTATCTAGGCTTACTCCAGATCCTCTTGAGCATTTGTTCAAAGCCACAAACAAATTTCCTGAAAATGTGAACTGGCCATAAACCACAATTAAGTGTTTCAGCACATGTCTCTGATAGCAATATACTCACTGTACAGAGATATGTACAAGTATTGGAAACCGTGTAATATAAAAGTATTTGCCAAAAGGTTTCCTGGATTGTTCTTTACTTTGTAATTGTTGAGATAAAACAACCAAATAAACATTTTTCTATGCATAATCATAACATCCAGATGGTGTAGTCAGGCGCTGGGAAAAAGCCATCCAAACAAACGAAAACAATTTCCATCTTGTCTGAAGCTGAAGTTAAATTGACTAGATAATACGTGAGATTACCTCATCCTTGTAAAATAGGGCCATTCATTCTAGCCTTCATTATCATCATTAATAGCAATTTAGTGCATATAGAGTAATGATATGAGCAGATGGGAGAGTGAGTGGGTGGAAGCATGGTGCAGTTTAGGTCCCTCTGTCCTTACAGTTTGGGGCTATTGTAAATATTCTAAATGTTTGACTGTATCTTTAAACATAACAATGAGAATGTGCACATTTACAGAGTGGGTGAGCTATTGGTTTTCTTCATCAGAAACTCATATAATGTATTTGAATAACTAATGACACAGAGAGATACAAGCAAACCCCTCTAACAACTTCATGTGCACATTTATCTCTACCTGTTTGGTGGTTAGTGTGTTATCCTCAGCAGGGTTCCCTGAATCATGCAGTAGTTAAGTACACCAGTATGGCCTGGATAAATCTCACTGCAGCACTGCAGTAATTCACATTGTCATGTGTGGTCAGGGTGCATCTCTATGTGGAGGGAAGAGGAAATACACAAACATGGCTACTTCATAAGTCATCTTTTAAAGACTGACTGAGTATTGTGAACAGCTACATCTGTTCTTACACATTGTACATTGTCTGCTGCATGATGTCATCACTGAAATAAAGATAGCTTCAAATGGCTGCCGCAGTTGAGTCTTCAATCATTGGATGAGCTGAACATTTCAACAAGTTTCAAAAAGCCAGCGTTGTAACAATTTGAAAATAAAGAGGATGGGATGAGTGTTTTGTGACATCCCGTGTGCCACCTCACCACATACCTCACATGGTGTTCTGTGAAAAAAAAGACTTTAATCTTGACTTAATTGAAAGGAATTAAATGTGGTAGCCACATTAGTCTGTGTCTATAAAGCTCGCTGGGTTCCTTCACTCAGCTCCCAGCACATGTGTTGGGAATTATCCTGTTGTTGGCAGTGGCTATAATCCGGAGTCTTCCTCAGATGGATGTTGCCCAGGCAGATTTTTACTCACAGTTGCTGACAGATTGGAGTGGAAAGTCTGTGTCCATTTATACTGTAAAAAACGCCAAGCTTGACCAGAAGTCATCAATAGATAGTCACATCACTACCAACAGTACTGTATTTTACAGCAGTGACTTTAAAAGAAGAGCTTGAAACATTTGAAACAAACATGAAATAGTGATTCTAAATTGCTTATACTAACGAATGTGTTGGGTGGCTGTCTCTGTAATCCTCTGTAAATCTCTATATAGCTTTGCATCTAACTAGATATTGCCCAAGCTGGTGTCCCTCACCTTGCGCCCTATAGTAGATGGAATAGACTCTGTCCCAAAATAGGGCTAATAAATGAATTGTGTCACGATAATCAGAAAAGCATTGTTATTTATAGCCAGTTGTGATGTTGGCTAATTGTTGCTTCTTCAGTATGCAATTTAATGAACAATGGGGATTCCTAATATATTACAAATGTAAAGCACTACATGTAAAGATCTCACAGCTGCAGTTCATTCAGTCGAGCTAAATGCTCCATGAGAAATCGTATATTTCACTATGCAAACATCACACTAGTAGTATCCATTTCTGCTTATCAACAAAAGATAGTACTTTTGTCGAAACATTTCAGTCCTGGACTGGATTTTAGTCACAAAAATTCTCATTAGCATGTGTTTCCACTTACTGTAGGTCTGAACAAGGCAGTGAGGTGCATAATGGGGAGTCTTTGAAAATCCAGAGACAGTTTACGGCCATGTTGTGAGATGTGAAAATGAGTAGGTTAGAGTAATGACTTATGTTCAAGCCCTCTCAGATCTCAGAGCCTCTTTACTGTGGCCCCCGCTCTCACCTGCCTCTGATGATTTCTGTCTTTAAAGTGTTGAGCGGGGCAAACCTGCTCTGTGGTAGTGCTTATACAAGGGAAACCTGGCTGAGATGCATACACAACATCATTTAGCACTTCAGGTTTGATTTACAGTAGCCAAAGTCTGTTTCTTCACACAAAGCAAAACTGTTACTGAAACATGTTTTAATGATGGTCTTAAAACAGATGTGATGTTGAGATGGTAATATGAACCTTTCTTTGAGTCAGTCAAAGGTCAAAGCAGGACTGTAACTGCTCTGAGGTTAAAGGGGACCATTAACCAGAAGGTCACTGTTCCTTCATTAACCCCCTCCCCCCCACTGTTTCAGGAGGAGAGTCCTAAAACATTTATTTTTTAAATGATAAAAAGACAACAAACTATATAGAGTAGATTTATATGTATTTAAAAAGCATACGGTATACATTTGGTCTGTAAATCACTTCAGGCAGAATGGTAATTTCATTTCTGAATGGTATGGCGAACCACAGAGCAGAGACTATCAGTGCTTGCCATTCTCCCGTTACATGATGGTGCTTGATGTCTACATGGACATGTGGCAACACTTAAAGATCTTTCCACTGTTGCAAAGATCTGTCATGCATTTTTCTCTCCACTTCATAGAGTTCAAGGCTCCAGGCCTCACCAGACATTATGGAAATGTGTATTCTGAAGTTGTTTACATAGATGCTGTAATTACAGTGTGGCTTCAAACAGCCCATAGTGTCTAAAAAGAGTATATATATTATTATTATATATATATTAATATCACATTGTGTCTCATGTAAAATGTCTTCTCTCTTCCATGTATGTTTCCTATTCTCATTCAGAAATAGGTTTTATTTAACAAAACAAGGCACCTTCTACAATTTTGCTGTTAGCATCATGCTAAGTTTAATATGAATATTAATATGAAGATGGGCTGGAGTACTTGTTGAGTTGAGTTGTATATTTCAGTTAGTTCAGTTGTGTATAAGTTAATTTTTTTTCTAATGGTTGATTTAAGATCCAAACAAGTCCATCAGAGATTATAGGGATTTGCTTTACCCCATTGCTGTTGTAAAAACATTGGTCAATGTTTTTGATATCCACCGTAGGATTGCAGAGCCTGCACTCCTAAGCATGTGCATAATGATTTAGTGATCCAGCCATGAATGCTTGTGGAAGGCATGTCAGCTGTGGATAGTATGAGTCACCCAGAGCCCAGACGGTGGCGGATCTGTCCCGGTCAGGTACTGAGGCCCAGACCGCAGTGTCTTGCTCATCAGCACCATGGAAAGTGGTTCAGTGGTTCATTTAAAAGAACAACAGTGCACAGTCTGCAGACACCTGCAGCATCAGTGACAGGACACTTTAGGTATGTACAAAACTGTGACAATTGTGTGTCATTTTTCTCAGCAAATAACCACTTCGTTAGAAACACATTGTACCTAATAAAGTGACCTAGGTGTGCTCCTCTGCTGTTGGAGTTCACCTACTTTGAGGATTGATAGAGATCATTTACTGTTTTTGATCATCTCAAATCTTCAAGATGGCTGTGTGTAAAAATGCCAGGTTTGTCATGAACATGTCTCAGGAGTCAGGAGTGTGTGTACAGATGTGCCTAATAAAGTGTCTGGAGTCATAATCTAAATTTATATACAAGATGCTCACAAATTAAGGCCAAACCCACACAGTAAAATACAAGCCACTGTCTCATTTTTAGTTTGCATTCCACTGTGTTTACCTATATATCACAATTACTATGAGGTATCCACTTTTACAGTAGTTTTCCGAGAATGCTGTATGGCGTCAATACAGGCTCAGCTGTAATGTAAACGTAAAAGAGGTATTGTAAACGTAAGTTCTAGTATTGTAAACGTTAATGTAAAACTGTAAACGTAGCTCTGAAATTGTAAACAAAAAATATTATCATAAACGAAAGAACCGGAT
>JAVQKC010203532.1:0-76615 GCA_036025475.1 Philypnodon macrostomus | reverse complement strand
TAGAGGCTGACCATTTTTTTGGGTGTCCCATGGGTCCCGCGGGTTGCTACTGATCTCGGGAGTGGGATGGGGCGGGAAAAAATTACCTGGAGTGGGCAGGAGCGGGAATGCTTGAACGCCATAAAACCAATATGCCATGAAAATGAAACCAGACTTACCCATATCTAAGATAATTGGGTCTAAACCAGGTGCTAAAGGTAAATCAGATCTAATCCAGTTCTGGGAAGTCTGACATATTACTGCTATAAAAAGAATACGCAGGAGTGGGATGGGATTGGGATCATTCAGGCGGGACATTATTTTGACTTTGGACCGGGATCGGGGTGGGACGGGAGTGAAAATTTTCTCCCATGTCACCCTCTAGTGTACGATATGGAAGCTGTTTGTCAACGATTGCAAAACAGCTCACTCTCTAAAAGTCAGATTTGTATAATTTTATGTTGAAGTCACCCTGTGTACTGTATACTTCAAAACAAGTTCAAAAATATCTGCCTGTCTTTCTCAATGCGTAGAAGGGTTCATTATTATTGCAAGCTTTTTATGTTAAAGCTGAATAATGATTGCCAGGCAGTAGACAAGTGCTTTTATACTGGAACACACACACCTTTTATGTATTTTTGAGGTTGGAAAACCCAATACAATAAGTTTTCTGAGAGTTTTTATTATATATGTGTACAGCTAACTCTCCCATTAACAAAGATATTATTACATTTTATAGCTTGCCCTTACTGTATTTTCCTCTATTTGGCGTGGACCGTTAATCTCATCGTTTGCAGTCAGTTAAGAGTTAATTGGTGTCTGATGGCTGTTATTTACCGCTATGTCAAACCATGTGCGCTCATGCTTGTGTGTTATTCGTGTGGTATGCATTTTTTCCCTCTTGATGTGGTTGTTGGATGTCTGCCAAGCAGTGCTCAGGCGGCAGTAACAGGTGGCTCCCACGGGTCACTGAGGGCTGGGACGGCCCATACATCAGCTCTGCCCAACTCTAGCTTCAACAACAGCAATAACAAGTGCGCATCAGCAGAGCCCGCCTCTTTCCCCGTTATTCGTCCTGTGCCCTTCGCCCGGTTTGTTTTGGTTGCAGTGTTATGGCACTAGCCGTGGTCTAAGAGGACATGTTTCTCAGATGGCAATGTGTGTTTAAAATGAGACCAATACAGAGCAGGCGGGACAGCTGAGACTCCATTCACATTAAGGCCTTTGAACATCTGGCAGCAGTCACAGCATAAGCATAACCAAGCACCAATCATCGAGACAATACAGAGATAATGAGGGATTAGATCATTTCAAATGATGTCATAATTCTGTTATTAAGAAAAATAGCAATGTCATGTTGTAGGCTAATGTTTATAGAGCATACAAGCAGTAAGGTGGGGCGTTTTTTTTTGTATCTGGTTGTAGTTTTAAATTGTTGTGTATATTGTATAGAAATAAGAAGTTGACATAATTATGGTGAAACTGCTTTTTATCACAAGGAAAACGTGTTTTTGGCATATAACCCAACCTAACTGCATTATCGTCAATACAAAAATATAGTCTCTAAAAAGTGGAGAGTTTTTCCCCCAGCAAAATGAAGTGAGAAATCCATTTTCTTAAAACATTCTCTCAAAACCAAGGCTGGCCTATAAGTGAACAGTTACTATTATCAAACTATGTAAACTCTATCTGTAGTGCAACAATGTTTTAGCATCTAGGCCAAACCCTTTATTAACTGTTCACTTTTGAACACTCCAACACTAATAGACTATTTACACATATTTTGGTATATGAAGGCATGTGGTGGCATGGAAGCTCTCATAAAATGATACCATATGATTTTACAAAAGCACATTGGCACAACATTGGATCATGTAGTTTGTTTGGATTGTCTCTTATTTACCTGCATTATAAAGGTCATATGATAGGAGTGGGATGAATACAGACAATAATTGAGCTGGTTTATGGCACTGATGTCAGGATGAGATAAAGAGTGTTCTGTGAAAATAGGGGCATAGAAACTGGCCTGGAGCTGCTGTGTGGTTGGTTTCTGAAGTCTCATGATGTCACGGCCTCTTAAAGATGGCATTAATTTGTGGAATTTTGCGGTCCGCCTTATATGTGCGTCTCTCACACTATCCATGGTTCGCCAATGATCAAGTTTGCGTTCAAAAGGTCAGAAGATTCACAAGATTGAATCAGACAAAATTGGATTTGCTCACAGACCTGTAGCCTGTTTATCATCACTGAAGCCAAGTCCAAACTTACTGTGCTCAATTTGAAGTGGTTTATTACAGGACTTTCCCCCTTGCCAAAAAACAAGTGGTCTTTCTGGTCCTTAGCTCACGGCACTGGTTGCTGTTTATTGAATTTTCCTCATTTTATTTTTACACTCCTCAAGGTCTCATTAGATACAACATTAGTGGTTGAAATCACTCCGGAGAGTCTTTTCAAAACCTCATCTTTTCCTCTTCAGAGCTGAGCAGATGGTTTTATACTTTGACATTTTGCAATATCTAGCTCTCGGTCTGAGCGCAGTGGTAGCTCCTGCAGCGGAGAGGAGGCCTCGGGAGTTGAGTAAAACACTATTAAGTACAACTGAGGCCTCTCAAAATGAAACCTCAAATGATCTCTTTCACAGACAATGATTTACGAGTCATTTTGAAGCCCATTATGAATGCCTTGCAAGTCGCTTTTGCGTTATAAATTATGCTTTTGTTTGATAGTGACAGGTTGATGCTCATTGCAGGTCAGTACAAAGGGATGACAAGTACAGTGTGTTGAAGGGCCTATGTAAAGCCAGCAACATTAGGTACATCCTTGCTGTGATGGCTTGACAACACAACAGTAACGTGATTATAGGTATGCCACATGGCTTAGGGGCAGCAGTGGCCAGAGCCAAAATATTGGTGTTGTGTTCTTGGGCAAGACACTTAACACACCTTACCTTGCTTTATTAATAAATGGGCTAGTGTACTTTTGTGATCTGTATGGTGGTCTCTGTCAGTGTGCACCTTCAAAAGCATTATAAAAAGCCAATTCATTATTATCACTATTGCCAACATTATAGATTGCACTGTTCGTCTTTTTCCTCCACTTCCACTATACATAGTGTGTGAAATATTTTTTATGGATTTGGCAAGAAACTTTTAATAGAGACAGTTTGTAGGCTAGATGCAGGACTATTCTCAGTCTGAGATAAGACATGCAAACCCAGTAGAAGTTCAAGCTCAATATAGTCAGTTTCTTGTGAAGTGATGAAGCCCTGAAAGAGCAGCTTTGTGCCTACAACATAACAGCTCGGTTGTTTCAAAGTAAAGCCATAATTACAGACCTCACCTGCCCCCTTCCAACTTCTCTGAATATCTGTTTATTTGACTTTTAACTCTTTTTATGACATCTCAAGTGCAGTCCTCTGTGCTCCACAAATGAACAGCAATTTACCACGTGTGTAATCCTAACCTGCCTGGGGAAGTGACCCAAAACACAGCATTCACACAAGAGCGGCCGTGAGATTTGATACGGAGCATCTAGAGCAAAGTTTAGTCTATACAAAGTCAATGTTGTTTTTAGGCCTAACAATAACAGTTCATCAATCTTTCTTTAATTGAACTGCAGTGAGTTGGTAGAAGAGCATGGATGGGCTGTAGTGGCTTAGTACTGGCCTGTTCAGACCTGGTTCAACAGTGGTGTTTGTCATTCTCTTCTGGTTTAGTCCTGGTTTAGCCCTATTTAGCGTTGACCTAGTTAATATGTGCTTGGTTTAGTCATTGTTTACATGACAAATAAAGCACATTGCTTATCTGCTTTAGTCCCACGTAACACCCACCTCTGGTTTAGTTCTGGTTTAGATATTTTTAATACATATTTTACGGCGCTGAAGCTGAACTTAAATAGATTTAGCAGTGCCCCTGAGAATGAAGTAATGTAGAAGCCAGCGTTAGAAGCTTCATGGCTGCAGACGCAAGCACAGACTTGTTGTAACAGTCATATAAAGCCTCGTCTGCCGCCCCCAAAGAATGACGTACCACTGTTAATGTGTTTGACAATAACGACAGCTTAAACAGGGTCAACACAACAGAAGACAATTACAACGTCTCACGAGAGGAGCTCCTGGAACATCTTGTGTATTATCAATATAAGGGGAATGTTCTAGGCTACTTCAAATATAAATGACAAGCTTTAGGGCCATTATGTAGCACTTTTGTGAAAGAGCGCACATGATAAGAGCAAAAACAGGCACAACAGAGCAGTATTGTTTATATAATTTTGGGATACAGGGTCTTCTTATAATATAATCTTTTAAATATAACTCTAATTAAAGAACAATTATCTGTAGCCGAGCCATAAAATACAGTGCATTATGGTCAAATTGAATTTTCAAGGCCCCCTATTCAATTCAATGTTTAAATCTGGTTTAGACTAGGGCTGTTAATAGATTCAAAAAATAAAATACAAATAATTAATCTCAAAGCTTTCAGTAAATTTATCACGATTAAATTCCTTGATTTCGTGGGCCTTAGGTTGAACGTGTTTTGCTGCACAGTCTTTAATTTCTACACCTTTGTGACAATGACGGGATTTAGTAAGAAATTGAATCACCTATTTATGTTGTATGCATGTAATGATCAACTATGAATGCCCACTAACTGCATTCTGTAAAGGCTACTACAATGTAACAAAACTTTGCCTCATCACCAATTAGGCAACAGGGAGAGGGCCGACCATTGCCAGATGCACATGCAATCTTTTAGACCTTAGCCTTGTATCTGACAGAGAACAGAGAGAAGAGTTTCAAAGAACATTTCAAATGTATTTAAAACACTCATTGATGCAAGTTTACTATTGTGCTGATGTACTTCTTTATCAAGTCTTAATAGCTCGCCAAATGAATTGATGCATTAAATGATTTTCACGGGTCAATTTGAAAACAAAAAGGCAAATCGTCAATGCACTATTTACATTGTTTATACACACAGAATACATTAGTATGTTATAGCTTCTTTTATTTTCTTCATAAAATAACATTGCACAGGACACATGTGATATGTTCTGGCTCACAGAGACTTGTATGACTATTTCTAATAAAAAATGCACAAGATTTATTTGCACCAGGTACAAAATTGCTGCTGTTGCTATTAGAAACCATGTCTTACTGGCCTCTCCCAGTGGCTTTGACCTTTTCATTCAAACTTGGAAAGGCCGTGCCGTGCGTGCCAACTTAATTCTCTCTAAGTCTCTTGCTTCCATTTGAAAAGATTAGCTTTTTGTGGTTTCTGAGCAGCCACGATAACATCATTTATGCGATTGGGTCACATTTCCTCGTCCAGAAAGTCACAAATCTGGTGAGGCAGTGATTTTAATCTGGCTGGATTAACAATGGCTTTAACAGGTAAATATGCTGCTACTGTAAACGGAAAATTTCTTACCTGAATTGAGGCGTCAGGTTACAGCAGCAGAACCACACTTTGATGTAATGATGTTTTTGTGTTGATGCAGATGTGGAGGTTTAACTGAAATAATATGATTCACTAGAGGCTACTGGATTAAGGTGTTAGATTATGAGGATAAACTCTGTTATAATCTGCTTGGACACACACATGTGGAGCAGATGCCCACTTGTTCTTTTGTCTCTTCACGTCAATGCTTGACCTTTGACCCCAAATATGCCTTATCTTAATCCTAGATTTAATACAAACATCCCTTCATATCAAACTTTTACATTGTCTGTATAAAATAAATTAAACATACGGGTCATCCATTTGTTTTTTTTAACAGTGTTCCAATCTTAAACTGTTTTATTGCAACTTGGCTTCACATCATGTAGATATAATCATAAATCAGATATATTTTTGAGTACATTACTCACATTGATAATAATCAAATACGGATGTAGCTTACTCTGTATGCCAACACAAGACAGCAACAAAACAAGTATTATTGTAATGTCATCACAGGAAGATCTGATCTGGTTGGCTTTGGCTATTGAATGTTTACTCCAAAAAGATGTATTATAACTTTTGGTCAAACAACTTCAAATGAAATCAATCATTTGAATGTTTTTGAACCACAGGACTTTATTGTAATTGTAAAAACCTAACTCTTGCCCCAAGTGGAGCCAAGAAAATGCACATTTGACATTTGTGTGTGCTCTGGCTGCTCTAAAATGTACTTTCGAAGCTGTCAAATTGATCGTACAACAATCTCTTAAAACCAAAATGCCCCAAACAAACTCTTAAACAAAAACAAAACTGTCCAGAAAGCCTGAGCCGCAACAATGTGAGACATCCTGTGGACAGTTGCCGTGGTAACTGCGCCGCTAGAGACAGGAATGTCTGGCCCGGGTTCTGAAACAGTGGTGTGCCCGGACGGGACCAAATGACTGGGTCCAACTCTTACAAAACACTCGATGTGGCATGAAACCAATGGCCCAAAAATCTTTTCACATCACCACACTAATACGGGGTCCCATAGGGGCATAATAGGGATCTATTGGGATCATGCCCAATGCTGCATAAAAACTGGGATGAAAGAAAGACATGATTATTGAATGTTAAAGAGCAGACATGGGGAATTGTGTCATGGCCTATTTTTACTTTGTGTGCTCATTTTTACCAGTCAGCCTGTGCAAATCTATCTGGATGTCAAGTTTGACAATAAAACTGTAAAAGACATTTCAGGGCTTTTAGTAATAAATATATGTCAGCATTAATGATGACTAGAAAAAAGTGTTATGTTTTTCATCCCATTCAAATTCTTCCTGGCCACAGATAATAGCCTATTACATACCATTACATTTATTTATGCAGCAGAATAAGACAAACTATTTTAAACTCTAGAAGGAGAGGCCCTACTATTTCACAGCTGATATTGTATGGATTCCTGTCCGTTTAAGTTGTGTGTAAATTCCTATAGTCCGCTTCCTGGATTCCTTTGCATGACTGATTTTAAAGACATTAGCCCGTAGAGGTTAACGACCTTATAAAGATTAGGCCTTCACTGGTCCCTCCTGGAGTTGTTTCCATATTCAGGATATCTCTTCAACAGTATCATTGACCGAGGGTTAGTATTTGTAGCCCTAAAAGGTAAAATACATGACCTCAATATATCATTTATTACTGTTGTAGAGTCTGATTTACTGTATGCATTTGATTTGTGTGGTGTTAAAAATGTTTACCATGAAAAAGGCATAAAATCATGCTTGTGGTGTGTGTGTGCGTGTGGTGTGTGTGCGTGTGGTGTGTGTGTGCGTGTGGTGTGTGTGTGCGTGTGCGTGTGGTGTGTGTGTGTGTGTGTGTGTGGTTTTGCATAACATTCATTTTAGCACTGTGTGTATCCAACTGGACCCAAGGATTAGCCATAAACTCTGAGTCACACTAAATCAGCCAATCACAGATCAGGATGTTGCATAGACATCCAATAGTAGTTTAGCTTTTTTAGAGATTTAAATAAACAACAATGAATTTCATCTTATCTCTGTTCACTTTTTTTTGCTCATTTGAGTTTGTGCCCCATTTTACAAAGCTGGTTGAAATAACTCGGAAGTGAAGTAGAGCAATTATAGGCTGTGGCTTATGAGGTGAGTGTTAGGATTCTATACATAGATAAATTAATATTTCAGCTTTATACATTTTAACTTTTTAGCTAATCTCTATAAATGTGATATTTTAGTAACGATGTAAAATTGCAGGTTAGTTTCAGAAAAAAGCTACTGACTCAGAGTTAGAGTTAGAGTGAAATGGCCTGGAGTTCTCTTTCATGTTTCTGTATCGATAAATTAGCCGTTTGTTTGCATTCATTCGCTCATGATTTTCCCCCTTTTGTCTTTTTCACGCCAGGCTTTCAAAGAGGAGCTGGAGAGCCTTATACAGGAGCAGCAGAGGAAAGGCAGTGTCCCGTCTGGTCTGCTGGCCCTTAGACAAATCGCAGACTTCTTCATGACCAGCTCTATGGCGGGTTTCAATACCTCCCCTCTCAGTAAGTACAGCATTAGCAAGTCAAATCTTCTGTCTGTTTCAAAAAGACAATCTATAAACCTGAGCCTTTTTGTGCTTAAGGGCTATACTTGACAGCCCAACCCGAGACGCCGGAAAAGCCGAGCATTTTTCCCTGCGTTTATATCCTGGTCCACGAATCCATATGTGAAGCTGTTTTTGATCACAGAGCAGGAATGCGCAACTAATGCCAAATTACATGTTGAAAATGATATAGCAACCCTGTCTAGCATCTGGTTAAAAAAAAACTAAAAAACAGCTTTAATGAGTATGGTCAAGAATGCATCAGTTGTAAAACCAAGTAAAGGCTGGTATGTAATGAAGGCAGATTAGAAGCTTAGGTGAGGGACAGTGGTCCAATACGGGTTTTTGTACAATACATCTGTCCGCTTAAATTCACACATTCTAGATTGTATTTGAGATTTCTTTGAAGAAACAGACGACTCCAGCACAGTACACTGTCTACTCAGTGTACGGGAGTCGTCTGTTTCTTCAAAGTTAAGTCCTCGTCCTCCAACGCACCTATAGTCTTCCTAGGTGTGCAGAGTATACCCACTAGCACGTATATGAGATTTCTTAATTATTGTATCAATGCGTAATCTGAGACAATGAAAGACTTTTGTGTGAATGTTACCCTTTTTCCAGTGTGGCAACCAATATTGTGGAGCTCTTTTTGCCATTGCGATAAACAGACGAAAACACAAATCTAATCTAATTTTCACAACTTAATTTTTGTTCTAAAAGGTCTGGGAATGGTTACACCCATCAATGACTTGTATGGATTGGACCCCTCGACGATGGTGAAGGGGGAGAAGCAGATGCGCTGTAAACTGGCCAGTGTCTACAGACTGGTGGATCTATTCAGCTGGGCACACATGGCCAACTCCTACATCACGGTAAGCAACGCATTTAATTTATTCGGGTTATTTATGAGTGATGGATCATGATGTTAAAAATGTATTCATGTATTTGTTTCTATCAGGGTCGTGTCAGCAAAGAGCAGGACCACATTCTCATCCTACCAAGAGGACTATCCTTTGGTGAAGCCTCTGCGTCAAATCTGGTAAGAAGTAGTCCCCGTTTATTTCACAAATTGAGCTAAATATATAAAAGGTGTACATTCACTACTGCTAAAATCATTGAAGGTTTTTTTCTTACCACAACAGCAATAGCATACATAAACTTCAAAATAGGGGTGTGTGTGATATGGTGATAATAGACAGAATGATGACAATCTGGGAAAATCGTGCTACAGTGCATTCTTTTAGGCTCTTCACCATAATTTTTAACAAAGCAAGTGTAAGAAAAAGGGAAAATAAAAAGTATTACGTATATATGACAACACTCATAGCAGTAGTCTTCTGTGACTCAAGTCAACAAAAAATTGTAATAAAATCTAAATCTTCAAAATACTTTCTAATATACAATGAGTTGAAAAGGTACCCTCACAGGATTAGGGATGTTGAGACAAATCAGAAGTGTAGTAATGTGTAGACTCTAAGTAACACACAAGTAAGTATTAGCTGGTTGGAGGTGCAGTTTAATGTAGCCACTGTACAGTGGCTGACCCAACAGATTGCAATCTTTGAACACAACTGATAAATGGAAAAATCAAAATGAACACAATGTAAAAAAAAAACAGCCTCATTTTATTTAGAGAGAAACAAAAATAACCAATAAAATGTTTCTGTTCATTCAGAATGCAGCCTGTTGCTAAAAACCTTCAAACCTAACTATTAGGAGCTGGGCGCTAATAGACATAGACACAGTGTTTATAATAACAAACTCACTAAGGATATAAGACTCAATGTCCTCTAGATGGCGACAGAGAGAAGTTATATAGTGTTGGTTTAAGGATTGGATTGGATCACCGTAATTTTCATTGCATTGTCCATAAAAAAATAGCTGGTTTGAGAACGAGGGGTTTTAAAAAAGGTCAGCTGGGGCCTTGCTCAGTCATTTTCCATCTGCTACTCCCTCGCTAAGATTAGGGTGACTCAAGTTCATGGATACAGCTAAACCTACTTTAATAAACAAGAAACATATCAAGAGACATCTCTTCCCTTATCGAGAACTGTTTCAGTGCCCTAGCCCCAGAGTGCCAGGGTCCTGGACTGCAGCGGACAATACAATCCAGTCATATTCAGTGAAATGGTCTATTGCTTCAGAAATCAGTTATTTCTGGCCAGTTGCCTTTCATTTTGTGTGTTGCTATTCACATCAATAACTATTTAGAGAGAGATTTTTTTGCATAGTTGCATAATACACTATAAAACAGATACTAGATATAGTCATCTCCATTTTATAGTCGGTTTTAAGTGCCAGATGAGTGCCTAATAATATTTTTTGACAATTTTCTACTTTTTTCGGATTTAGGTCAAAGTGAACATCATTGGGAGTGTGATTGAACAGGGCTCCACTAACCTGAGGATTGACCCTGCTGGATTCAGCCCTCACGCTGCCATCTACTCCATGAGGCCAGACATTCGTTGTGTGCTACATGTGCACAGTCCCGCCACAGCTGCCGTAAGACACGTTTCTATAATTTTACCTTCAAGTACTGTGTATTTTCAGGCTCCAGTATGTGTTAAAGTACGACAGGCCTCCGCAGACTTGTGCACTTTTACATCACTTTTCACACAAAGTATGTGATCTACTTATGCAGTCCACACAGTGCAGTGGTTAAGTTAATTCATTGGATACGTCTTAGATATTCCTTAGGTACTTTGGTACTTTCACTTTCTATCCCTCAGAAAACAAGTCAATTATTCCATTCACAATCATCTAAGTCCACATAACACATGAAATTATGCAAACGTTATGAATTTTGTTGCATTTGGTTGAATTTTGTAGCATTTGCTTGAAAATGTTTAAACTCAAAGCACCGGTGATCCACGAAGAATGAAATACCGGTAAGCGGACATGAGTGTTTCCACCTCGTACAGACGGCCCTACAGAACTGGGCTGTTTTTATGAAGCACTTTATCAAAGCGCGTTTGAATGGACCCTGCTTTACGCACGACAAACACACACCTCACCCTCTACACTCCCCGTACATACAGTTGTACCATAAACATAGTTCATTTTTCATTTATTAGAAGTCAAACAACAGCATATAACTAAGAGCCTCTTTGTGTTTTAAACAGTGTTTTTAAACATTTAATGAGAAGCAGAGAAAATCAGAAAGACTTTTATTTCCTCCTTCTCATCCACACTGACTCATGCCTCTCCTCACCTCCACCACCTGTTTTTTGGGGAAAACCCAGTCATTAGCAGAGTTTTTCAAATCTTTTCTGAGCCCAGGCACACTATTTAGTGAGAAAAATCTCACGGCACATCATCCACCTAAAATATTAGAGCATTGTGTTCATAATACATTATTGTTTTATAATGTCTATACACACTTACAACCCACCCACTGAAAGGGAAGAGTGTCACCATATTGTAGTCTCAGACATTCAACAATGGTAAATTTGCTTCAAAATAGTATGTTGGGAAACAACGACATTCAAACACGTGTGTTCCCAGGCACACTGGTTGAAAATAAAAGCATTAGCAGCTCATGTTTATGCTAATCTCATTCTTAAGTCATTTTGCATTGTCATTTTTTTGGGTTGAATGGAGGTGTGGAGAGGTGGGTTCCCGTGCGTAGACTCCAGGTGGGATCGATAAAGCACAAACTGTTTGAAGGTGTGCATATGCATGGTTTTATAAATCAGTATATATTTTTTCCATACATACACTTTTAGTAGGGATTCTACGAAGTTTTATAAATGAGGCCCCAGAACATATAAGAAGAAGAGTGTGAGGAGGAAGGGCATCCAGTGTAACCATTCATAATGCCAATCATCACACTAGGAGACGGTTTGCTTTGGCAACCACAGAAGGCAAAATGTAATTTATTATATTTAATCTAAAACTATCTTTTCTCCAATATTTGAAGGTGTCATCCATGAAGTGTGGTCTCCTGCCTATTTCCCAAGAAGCTTTGATCCTAGGAGATATTGCGTACTATAACTATCATGGCTGCCTGGATGAACAGGAAGAACGCATAGAGCTGCAGAAGGCCCTGGGGCCAACAACAAAGGTACTACAGCAAATGAAACTATTTTTATCTGTCATGATAGTCCCAGGAGTTATTTTGAAAAAGGAAGGAGGAGGATTTTTATAGCCCACCCTTGAGCCGTAGAAAGGGAAATGAGCTAATTATCAGGGTGTGGTGTGTTCCTAATAGGAAACAGTAGATCAGACTGTCAGACCTGCACATCCTGAGACTGGGTCATGTTGGCTTCATCTTCGGAGCCCTGAAAAAAATGACCACATTTTCTATTTAACTTACTCCACTACTTCTTCTGTGCTTGTTGCAGGTACTGATTTTGCAAAATCATGGTGTGGTTACTCTCGGAGAGACCATCGAAGAGGCCTTTTGCCACATGTACAACGCCCAGTTTGCCTGTGAAATCCAGGTATACACTATACCAAAATAACATGGTTTTGTAGTTAACAGTTATTATTATATGTATTAAAAATATAAGCTTTTCACAACCGGGTAATCTCAAATTACAAAAATTACAAAAAAATACAAATTACATGTGTTTGTATAGAATTCTACTGCACTCATGTTATTCAGTTTTATAATGTTCCGATAACGAGGGATAACAAGGAAGTTTGTTTCTGTCTTTGTCACAATGGGAGAATTTTGACGATGTTGTTTGCCCTCTGTGACGGGTGAAGCAAATCTCCTGATTGACCCTCTCCAGTCAGACAAGAAAACATTAATCCATGATGCATGGCCCAGCTTAAATTCTATAAATAATTCCCCCCAACTATGTTGTTGTGAGCTGTCTATCAAATATAGTTATCTGTATTAGTTTCAGGAATGGAATTTTGAAATTAAATCTTTGAGTTTTTTGGTGAAATCTGCTATTCATCCCTGTAGGTCAAGGCCATTTCATGTGCTGGCAGCATTGACAACCTAATTGTGCTGGACCAGGAGACATACAAGGCCAAAGTTCATGCTGTGGGCACATCGGCTGACGTTGACATGGGCTCCTCTTACAAGTGGAAAGAAGGAGAGTTGGAGTTTGAATCTCTCATGAGGATGCTGGACAACATGGTGAGCTCAAAGTCAAAAACTCGGTATTTGTCAAGAAATAAACTAAATGCCCCGCTGTAAAGGAGAGCCCATCAGAAGCTCTGTCTCCAGTATGTGACGCTTGGCTTCAGGGTCTGCACTGACTCTGGCACTGACACAAAAACAAAGGATACCAGAAAAGAGAGGAAGAAAACGGTCAAACTCGGTGTGGAACATCTCTGAACATCTCTTTGTTATAGGGCTTCACAAAAGAACTGAACAACATTAAACAGGAAATATGTGTTGCTATGTGTTACCAGTGCTACCATACAAGTGTTTTGAATCTGTTTCTTATATGAAGTTTAAATAGAGCTTATGATTTTTTTAATACCACTTTATTGCAGATATGTTTTATTTTTAATCTTATAGGTTATATTTTACTGACTGGGAAATCTGGCAATTCATATTTCTGTTTCTAATCATACATTTTGATGTCAGGTTGTCATATATTATTTACTATATGGTGAAGTGGATTTGCTCTAGTATGTAAAGAATGGTTATTGTTCCATGATGAAGAACGTTTAGAGCCCCTGTGTGTTTTTACATTGTTAATCTGTTTAATACTCTGACAGTCGGTAAGCCTATAGGGGGCAATTGCAATCTTCAGAATTAATGGCAAACACTGCTGCCTTTTTGTTACAGGGCTATCGGACAGGTTACGCCTACAGACACACGATTTTACGAGAAAAGCCACGGCATAAGAGTGAAGTGGAGATCCCTGCTACTGTGACATCATTTATTTTTGAAGAAGACGAAGACGTGGCCACAAGACTTCCCTTTAAGTTCCTTCAGCAGCGGCACCAGAGGGAGAAGACACGCTGGCTCAACTCGCCTAACAGCTACACCAAGGTTAGCGTAGAGGCCGCTGAAGACCGCAACAACAGCCGGACGACCACGGTAACTATATGAAATATTCTGTTTAAATAGTAAAACATGGGACCTTGGGGAAGGTTGTGACCAGGGGCAGGTTTTCATTATGATTTAGTTTTTTTTTAGTTCTATTTTTTGTCTTGGGATAGCCCTGTTTTATTCCCGGTTTAGTCCTGGGATAGCTCTGTTTTAGTCATTTCATTTCATTTTTATTTATTTGCTAATTAATGAAAATCCTAACAAATGTAAATGCACCCGAGTTAGCCAAAAAGGCTGTTTTTCACCGGCAGTTCTCCTGCTAGTTGTCAGTAGGCATCCTAAAAGTAACAGTCCTAAAAATACACAGTCCTGGGAGAGTCCTGCTGATTCCTGTTTAGCCCCAGTTTAGATGTTAGATGTTTAGTCCTGTTACATGTCTTTTGGTCTTATTTTGTCATGTGTAGACCTTGACCTGATTTAGTCCTGGTTTAGTCATGACACTTTAAGGGAGGTCCTATACTGTGCTTTTTTCACATTTCAGAGCACTTTGTACTTATTCTGGGATATAAACAAAGCCTTGACACCCTCACAGCCAAACACATATCTTTTCCAATCAGACATATTGTTAAATGGTGTAGCTACACTTCTTCTCTGGGTGTGTTTGTTGACAGTGCAGGAGCAATAGTGGTTTGTCACATCACTTATAGGTGAATCCCATGGTGAATCTGTTTATAGCTCAACATAATTAATTATACATAATACAGGACCTTTAAGGGAACCTTCCACCTCCAGGGCCCCAGTTCAGTTGCCTGAGCAAAAAAAGAAATATCCCTGGGTGGTGAACATACTTGTTTAAACACAATACTTTAGCGCCATCTGTTGGGGTAGATAGTGTATTACAGTTGTTATGCTTTAGAGGTCTTTTTAAATAGCTGTGTGTTTTTAATGTTATTTACAGTTACTTTTAAAATAACATTCAATATTTGCTTATACAGTGGATGAAGGCAGATGAGGTGGGCACACCAATCCGGATTGAAGATCCCAATCAGTTTGTCCCACTCAACACTAACCCCAATGAAGTGCTCGAAAAGAGAAACAAAGTAAGTTTTTGTAATAAAAATAAAATCTGTAGAGTATTGAATAATCAGACAATTTGACCGTTCTCGTTCTCTTATTCCACTGACAAAAACAATTTAAATGACACTGAAACAAGTCAAATAAATATTCTGAATTCAAGTCAGTTAAACTCATTTAGATATTTCTTTTATGATGCTGCAGTGACATAGTAATAGTAAGTGAGGTGTTTTGTCTTTAAGATAAGGGAGCAGAACAGGTTTGATATGAAGACATCGGGGCCACGCTCCCAGCACCTCGCAGGCATCCCCGTGGACCCCCCACGCAAGGTATGAGCCGTCATACTCAGACATGAACGATTAAATACATTACATATGTAATGAGCAACAGTTGTTATACAGTCTGTCAAAATGTGGCCGACAATGAATGGGAAAGTCATACTTGTTCTCTTTGGTAGATAATACACTTTATTAAGCTGTACAATGAAGGTGCTTTTAACAGGTGCAGATAATCCAGTTAACGCAACCCAAACTATAAAGACCTCAAATGTCTGACAAGACTAATTTGTGACAAAGTGAAAACCGATGAGTAAGTTAGAACTGTAGTGTCCATAGAGCTGTTAGTGGTATTTACAGTCAGCCCACTAGGGGGAGCCAGAAGATCATATAAGGAGGATCAGTAGTTTCTTTAGCGCATACGTTTTGATTATTCCTTTGCTCATGGCTGGTGTCTTGTTCTTAAAGGGGCCAGTGCAGATCCATTTCCTGGTAATTATGCACGAAGATTTGCAGTGGCGTTATTGTGTAGTAGACGCTGCATGACTTTGAAACATTATAGATTATATTCAAGTTTTTCCATTTTACAGTCGCATTTGGATGTTTTTGTCACTTCAAACATTTATTTTACATTTTCCTTGAAGCATGACAGCATTGGATCTCAAGATCACACAATACCACAACTCAAAGCAGACACATATGTGTCTCATGTGTGTACCATGTGTGCATGTTTGGAGCTCACTTTCTTGTTTTTTTATGTAAACTGCATTTGTCTTGTAATATTTCCCACAGTCTGGGTTGAATTTCTTCATATGGTTTGCAGAAGTAATTACTTGAGAAGAGTTGAGTCACTTGGTTAGATGCCCCATGTGTGATGTGGTTTATCTTCACATAGAGCAACAAGCCTCAGATCTAGCCCATAATACATAAACAAATAACCAATCTGCAAAAAATCTGATTCTGAATTAGTTCAAATTGAATTCAGAATTAAAGTTTTGACTCATTTAGATGTATTGCTTATTGATTCTAATGTTGTTATTTTTTTCTTTTTTCAATCAAGTATAAACATGTTAAAACCAGTAAGAATTAAATTTAAACAAATCATATAATCTAGGCCTAATTAATTAATAAATCTAAATTAGACCAAAAAAATTATATTCAGATTAATATTCTGAATTTACGTAATTTTAACAAATCTAGATTTTTGTTGTAGTGCGTCTCACATTATAGAGTAAACAGCCAACTTTAGAGACACATAAACTAGACCATCTCAATCGTCTGTATGTTTTTGCATGGGCTTTTCAGAATTTTCATGAATGTGTTACTAATCTCAACCATGTTCTTTTCTCGTCCACCAGCCGTACGTGCCCACAGAGGAGGACCAGATGGCTCCCCTGCCTCCGAACCCTTTCAGTGAACTGTTGGAGAGAGAAGACTACCGCAAGAAACTGGGCCTCAGCGGTAAGACTGTACTGGACTAATAGGGCTGCACAATATTATTCAGAATTATTCCAACATTAGTAAATTAAAAAATTACAAATTGTGCATTAATCATTCACACCAAAAAGTAGATCAGTCCAACTAGAAAGATGTGCGTTCAACTCACAACTCACATTTCTAGTTGGACTGATCTAAGTAAACTGAGACAATGAAAGATTTTTGTTTGAATGTTACTCTTTTTTCAGTGATAGCTTTGACTTTGTTATTTCCATTAATTAGTCCCGGTTTAGACCTGTTTATGTCCTGGTTTAGACCTGTTTAGATCTGATTTAGTGCTGTTCTAGTCCTTGTTTAGACCTAACTATTCTCTGATTTATGCCAAAAATGATACTTTGGCATTTTATATCACAATATTAAACAAACTGTAGTTTTCATTTAGGCCTTTCACGGTTTCTTGTGCTGCTCGGATGCAAACGCAGCCTTGTATGAGCTCAAACTGCCCAAAAAAACAGCCTAAAAGCCAAGTCCCACTGCGAGGCATATGGACGGAACACATGTACGGACACACACGGTGATAACAGCTCATAGCCAGAACCTTCTTTTTCATGCAATCGTTTCAATTCAACACAAACATATTTATTTCATTACAGCATGGTTTTTGATTTGTATGTTTATTGTTGTGTTAGCATTAGCAACATGAGGATCATCAATTGTAGCTTCTATCCATACTTACACATTTCCCTTTTAAAGAGCATCTAGAACAGTAGCATTCAATCGACTTTGGCAATATTAAAATTAAGTATTGATAGACCTTACATTTCTTACAGTTTTATGAAATTGAATCACAATGAGGAGGTTGCACGCCTTCGATTCATGAGTTGGCGTAGTGCTGAAACAAGATTAGTCCGAAATTCTTTAGGGGTTGCACAGATATACAGTATAGGATAGAAATGGCTACATCAGAATGGTTAAACATGAAACTAAAGTCGATGTCAAACCAAACATTATATTGGTAAATAATTCCCCTTGTTAGATGACTTCCCATCTCACTGGTGTTGGATGCCTGACATAATGTCTTGTGTAGCTTGCTGTCGCCTTACAGCCCCTCCCAGCAGGCATTGACATACAAGAACCCCTTGGGTATAAACATACTTAGGTCTTTCAACATGAGCACAGGTCCCTGCAGGCTTTATCTGTGCCAACATAGTGTTTGCAGACTTCCATGTATTTGAGTCAATGCTAATCGTATAAGCCCTCTGCCCTATTGCCTGTAAGAGAGGAAGAAAAAAATCAATAGTGAACAGACAGAACACTATTAGTAATAAGTGTGTCTGTATTCTGGGGGTGTCCAAAACCAAGAAATTGTAAAGAAAAAATCATTTTAAAATTCTATGATGTAAAGTAAGTAATCTTTATTCCCTCCCCTGGCTTTGCAGCAACATTAAAGCAGATTTTGTGGGATATCACTTTGACCAATGGTATTTTTGATTTGATGTTGCTGTAGAGGCCAGGGTAGGACTAAGGTAAAACTTGACTACTATTGGTCAAAGTAGTAGCCCACAAACTGATTTGATGTTTCTGTAGAGGCCAGGCGAGGGCCTAAAGTAAATAATAATATATAATAATAATATTTATGACTGACTTTACAATACATCATAGTACATGGTTAGATTTAAGTAGTCAATTTTAGTATGCTTCCTTTCAAAGCTTCAATGAACTACTATATGAAAGCCTGTGTTAATGAACGCTTATAAACATCTCACTGGCGTGCATATGAATTACATTAAGGGCCAAGATTACTAAGATGGCAGACTGATCAAACAGCAGGTCTTCACACCCACCGCATGAGTGTAGCCCGTTGCTATGACACTGTTGCCCCCACAGCCCTGTAAATCCCCCGGTGACCAATCTGGAGGCAGGCTGGAGATCGTCTGGATCGGCCTGATACCATCATGCCTGTGGTGCACACATACTACATAGTGTTTTGTAACATGTGATCAGACAAACGTCATTTAAAAAGGCATGTAGTATAGAGTAGAAGGTGTTTTGTGGTTGGCCTGTTGACTTAGTGGCATGACATCTATATCAGGGTTGCACAATTTGATAAAAACAGAAAATCAATAACCATGTTGAGTATTGTGATATCAATTATTTTGCTATATTTTGAATCAAGTTTAATTAAGCAGAATTTATTTACTTTATTAACTATTTAAATCTATTTCAAAATCAAGGCCTAAGGGTAAATCATGACTAAAATGAATTTGACATTTCTATATATTTATTCAATATATTTTCATTAAAGGCCCTAATAGGGAAAATAATTTAACTGTGTAAATCTATCAGACAGCAGTGTTATTGTGTTGTTTTCTGTACTAAAGCTGTGTTGCTGGGATACACTACCAGTACATAAATAACATTTGTAAGTAACTAACATCTATCTATAACATCATACATTTTCAGAGTATTATTAACTGTAAATGCATATGGTTACTCTCCACATCCTTTTTTTCTATAAACCCAGCTTTTCTTGTAAAGACCATTTGCAGAAGATAGACTGTTGCGTGAAAGAGTTGTGAATGACGCTGGATGTGTTAATAGATGTGTTAATAAAGTGATATGGGAATGTCACACATTTCGGAACAATCATGCCAGTAATGAACTATGACATTACTATAGTTACCGTCTGTACAAATACCCCCAAGAGCTTTATTACAAAAGTGGAATAAGACTTAAATAGAAACTGACTGTAGTAGTCATTACAATTGCTCTAAATGTGAAAACAAGGTAGTACTTATCTGTGTACTATGGTGAAAATACATTGTGACAATGTGCTTAACTTGTTGGGCTCTATCTCTGCTCAACAGCTAGAGCAGGATAACAAAATGGCGATGAGCTAAGGGTGCAAAAACACATGATATGCATTAACTGATATGATTGGCAATACTTGATAACACTAAAAAGGTTAAGACATTATTAAATGTTCTATTCAATTTCACAATAAAAAAGAGACACTAGACTCACTAAACTCAAAATCTGCTAGACTGAACTACAATTGGTTTCTGGACTAAACCAGGAATACATTTAGGACTAAAACAGGTCTGACCCAGCACCAAACACGGTCTGATGGTCCGTCTGAAGGAACACCATAACATATATTTAGTTGCTTGTGTGTCTTTCTGTTTTTTAATACTGCCATTATATTTGTAATATACTGTATGTGCAGCCCTACTGTGAGCCATCTCATTAACATTAACGCAGGATTTTGTTTCAAAGCAGCTGTGCATGGCCTGATTCTAACATGTCTGTGTTACGGCTAATCTCTCCTACTTCCTCTCCCCCTACGACCCTTCATCCCAAATCCTTTCAACTACCCCCTTTACCCTGGACCTCATCCACTTACCCCCGCTGCTGTCCCACCACTATCCCCCGCATCCCGCCCTCCCTACAGATGGCGAGCACGAGTTAACCTCTGACGATGGCTCTACTTTGTCTCAGTCTCTGTCTTTGACCCAATCTCCTCAAAGCACTCCAGCTAAAGAAGGTATATCTATATAGCACTTAACTATTGATGTTGACCCCATTGCTTTTTGTGTGTGTCTTTGCATGGATTTTAACCAAAAATGTGTAACGTTTAAGAGTAAAAACACAGGTCTTAGGCTTCCATATGTAAATGTGGGTTCATGGTTTTTTTTGTGAGCTGTTGTAAAACACCACAATCCCTCAATGGATGTCATATCAAACAAACATGTGATATTAAGTTCATACCCACTGGACTTGTAAAATAACCCTAAAATCCTTGACATTTTACATAGTTGGTCTGCGTCCAAATAAGCCTAAAGATTATAGCTGTGACTTTACAAGTGACACAAAGGCATTGACTTCCTGTCCGCTTCCCTCTGGCACAAACACAGCCCAAAACCACATACAATAAGTAACAATTAGCCCATGACAGCATATTGGCTCTGGGGACCCATATTTTTCTGACGCCACCGCAGCAGTGAGGTCAGCCAGTTGTTATGTTGGAAACCAGGTTAGTCGTTGCACAATGTGGCCATGTGTCTGTGCGAAGGTGGAATTAAGCTTAAGAAGAGATCTGTCTCTGTGGTGAAATATGATGCCTAACCTGTTACATGAACTCTTTATTAAATGAATGGGTGTAGCAGCAGGAGTTTTAAAGGCCCATTTTTTAAAAGTGAAAGCAGGACTAGGTGCTCTCTAGGCTATCAGGTCATTGGGGTTTTATGACGGGATATTATGAAGTATGTAGAACACGGCGACTGTGTCTCTTAACAGTCGCAAGAATGTGTGTCACTTACAGCGGTGGTGATGATACGTGTGAATGCTCCTATGATTTTGACCCCTATGTGACTCAGGACACTTTGGCAGAGAGTAATGGAACTTGGCACAGTGATCATCCACATAGTGCCCAACATAAAATATTATTATGGCCCCACCCTACAACAAACAGGAAGTTGGCTATATTAGATTGAAATTGGGAGGTCAGGTATATTTGACAGCTTCTAACATAAACATACTTTGCCCGATTAGGCTCAAACCTGAAACACTTAATAACCCCCTGGCCCTGAACACATCTGACTCATACGATGGCAGTTACATCAATAACGCTCCCTATAGACTGAAAGAAGAATGTAGTTTTAGGGAAATTAACAAAATTGTAGTTTAGAACAATAGGCTACAGCCACAGTTAATCAGCTCAGTTCAGCTCACTATAAAATTCTGCACAACTCACAACCATTTTCTAGTTTTGGCAAGCATTGTATGGTAATAAACGGCTACAAATTAACCAGGAAATTAAATGGATGAAAGCTTCTTGGAGACGTGTAGGGCCACAGGTGCAGGTTCACATTAAAACACATATCTTCAAACAAGCCTGCTGAAGTTCAAATCACACATGAAAATAAAGTGACTTTGAACATGGCTTGGTAAACTGCCTTTGTAGCCACAACTGTCCTGGGGTGCACTGATGGAGAAGTGGCTGCCATTCTGTGCCAACAATCTCTCTGACCACCAAAGCCAACAATCACACATTTGGGTTAAGTGTCTTGCCCAAGGACACTTTGACATTATCACAGTTTCAAGTGAGATTCATACTGCCAACTGTTTTAGGACACAGCCCTACCACTGCCAACTCACAAAAAACATATATTTGTGTATTTCAAAACAATTGAAAATCTACTGGGTTTTTCATACAATCATGTCTATGGTTTATAGAGATAGAATTGAAAAACATGACATGATAAATGATCACCTTGTATATCAGAAGCATAAATATTATACTTTAGAAACCATCAAACTAAACATAGCCATATTGACCCTTTTTGTCTTTAGAAAACATTATAAAAGATGTACCCTGAAATAAAACCGACTATATTGTATTTCCCTGGGGAAATTATGGAAATTAGAAAATTGCTGGACAATTAAATGTTCTGTTTTACAACCAGGCTTTGACATTACTTGATTGTAACTGATGCTGTCTGTTGCCGAAACTTTGCAGATTTGGTGATTAACGTATTTATAGTACTTTAAATTTCCTAGGGATGGGACAATATACATTTACATCATTTATCGCAATAAAAACATTGACATTAATTTATCGTGGATATTTTTATTATCATAATTGTTGAGATTCTAAACTAGTATTTTAAGGATTTTTTAAACTTTTAAACACAGTTTTTTTTTTCGTGATATTATCGTTAATTAGTATGATTATTGCCAAGATAATCGTGAAATCAATATCATCCCATGTCTAATAGAGCCTCTTTTTCTCTCCCATAACCTAACTTGTACCTCCTCCTCCAGAGAACCACACGGGCCTGATGAATGGTAAAGACAACCACGACCTGGACGAGGAGCTGTCCAAACGGGTGAGCCAGCTGACCACCAGTGTGGAGAGTGTGGAGATTGTGGTGCGTCCCGGCGACAAAATCGAAGAGGTGCTGTCCCAGGAGAGTTCACCCTCCAAGTCGCCCAACACCAAGAAGAAGAAGAAGTTTCGCACCCCATCCTTCCTCAAGAAAAACAAAAAGAAAGACAAAATGGAGGCATAAAAGTCAAAGTATTCAGAGCAGCCTTTTCTGTTCAATGTTTATTTGTCTCAGCTTTCAATGTTTTATGTTATTTTTAATGTTATTTGACTTTTTTAACAAAAGATTTTATGTGCAAAAAAGCAGAAGAAAGAAGTACATAGAGATATTTTTTATTGTCCACAGCAGAGTTTGGGAGATGATGACTCCAATAGGGCTCATCGTAAAAGCCAAAAAAGTGTCATTTTAAATCCAGAATAACAGATTGTTCTCATTTCCCAGGCTCAAAACCCAACTTGAAAACACTTCATTGTGACATCTTATAAAACTGCACAGCTAAAAATTCCCCCTTATTTTTTTATATTTTGTTGCATAATGAATCTACATTTAAATGTACTATAAGTATAAACAGAATCTAGATAATAACATGTTAAAACAATCACAAATAGAGCTCTATATTCAGGCTACCAGATAAATATGTGGCACTGCTGTCTAAATTCAAAACAATCTAAACTGCATTACCATGGTAAACCACTAGGAGCCCATTTTACATATAGTACCTTTAAAATACTCACACTGGAAGACTGCTTTAAAGAAATCTTATTACAGTACAGGGTCATAGATATTTCTTCTCTGCTTCATGGTCTTCAATTCTTGAGGCCTCTTTGAGCATTTACTATTTGAGACCAGACTGGTGATCTCACACGGATATATTCTCAAAGATCCGCTGAATATTTATGTAGCATTTCATTTCATTTTCATCTCAGTGCTTTTATTTGCCAAAACCAACTGGAGAAAAAAAACTATCTCATTTTAGCAAAGCATCTCTGTTCCTGTCTTATCATCTCAACAAATTTAATAAAAAAAAAATGCATTGTCATCTCCATTATGTACTCTGAAGCTTTTACAGTTGCATCTCTCCAATCTACTTCCAAGAAAAAAATGTCTGACTATTTTCTGCTATAGCATCATATACAGAGTTACTATATTGTATAACATAAAAAAACTGGATATAGATTTTAACTATATATTTTATTTTTTACTGTGCTGCACTTTTCTTGTGGTTTTAGTACAGGTAGTTTCACCAGTGAGGGGAAAAAAAAAAGTTGTGCAAGTAGTGAGCAAGACACAGTAATGGAGAAAATTGCCAGGACACAGGAAGTTAGTTGTAGAAATAGAAAATTGTTCATCGGTGTCACCCATGTAATAAATAATGTCTCAAATTCACAAACATAGGATTACGTGCAGTCAATTCAACTGTCATGGGTCGTGAAGTGAAGCTCTGATATCTATGGTTTTGTTGTGTGTGTATTTTGAAGCCATATTGTAATTTTATATTATTTTAAAGATGAGACAAAGGTTAGGATTTTGCCTGCGCTCTGCTAAATCAACCCAGTGACTGCATTTGTATAGACACTCTTTAGGACATTTACTTCCACATTCACAACAGCTCTGTTTTTAGCTTAAAGGGGCCCTGTTATGCTATTAGGGCTTTTTTTATATTATGGACTATATCATAATTGTGTTTCCTAGTCAAAAACATATGGGGAGTTGTATTTTGTTTCATTTACATGATTGAGTAATCCTGTATGCTGAGGCACTGACCTTCTCGTGAGCTGAAAATTAGTCAGTTTCATCTTTCTTTGTGGATAGGTGAAGGAATGCTGCTGTGGTACTAGTTTTCATTGTTTGCAATTGGCTATAGTAGTGAAGTGGGAGTGGTCAGCAGGGGGAAAGAGGGCCTTACAGTTCAAAGTGATAGATTTAAAAAAATAAATATTTATTGCCTTTTTTTTATTGTAAAACATGCAAACTCCCAAACTCAACTATGGGAAAAAACACATAATATGGCCCCTTTAAGTCACCATTTAATTCACAAGACACAAGACAATATAAGATGCAGTTCTAGTCAATAGTTCTGTTTCTCAGCCCCCTCTGGGTATAGTACATAAACTCAATCGTGTTGTAACTGTCTGATGACCTGCCGTTGAACTCTACAAAACCAAAGTGTGACCACATCTCCCCCTTTAGCGACCCCTGCAGCGTAACCAGATGTACCAATATCCCAGCAAGCAATGTGAACTATTGGATTTGGAGGAAGGAAAATAAAGGGGGGTGATGGGGTTGTTGTACGATAGCTGTTGGTCCCCGAAGTAAACAAGGGAGAAATGAGCTTATGTGTGTGTAAATGGGACAACCTGATGTCATGTTTTTACTGATTTTAAGTTTCTATATTTTTCATCCTTCATTGGTATCACACCTATTCTTAGTTTGCAGAGAGCATTAGGCTTTTGATGAACTATTTTGATGAACTGAATGTGCATTGCATCCTTTTATTTTATTTGCACCATGCTTTTACTAATGCCTCTCTGTCCAGCATTTTCCCGACTGATTTTAAAAAAAGAACACGTTTTTGCTTTGGCGTGCCAGAATGAGCCGAGCTACATTGTGACCTGTGAAAATCCTATATAAGCGGTTATCTAATGGAGTTGCTTTTAGTTGTATTGCTAATAATCCGTGTAAATTCACAAATAAAACAGTATTTTAAGAAACAGCCCATTTTTTTTGTTTTGCATCACATCGCCTCATGTCCACCACAGTATTTTTATGGGAGCATTAGTCATACATTATCATTTTACTTTAAGCCATATCATGATAAATAATCTAATATTACCAGTTTACAAATGATTATTAAACGTTCCAATGCTGAAGCACTTTATTTTGAAATGCACAGCAAAAATGTCTTTGGGTGCCTTCCGTTCTCAAAATGTGTATTGATAAAACTGGCTTTTTTACGATCATGCTGCAGCACATTAAAGCATTTAGGTAGCAAATGTGAATGGAAGTCAACATGAGCACACAGACACTTTTATTTTGAATTCTTTTGAATATAGACATATAATAATGACAGATGCACAAAACTTAATAGATATATCTTATTATAAACCCAATGTATATGTTAGTGATAATCACAAACCTACCATGGTGTCTGTGCCCGTAACCAGGCAACTGCAGGACTGTCTCAGCAGCCAATGTGCCTTGACTGCTTTTACTGTATATTCTCAGATGCAAAACAACTATATGCAAACCCTTCAGGCAGTGTGATATAGTGTATGACAACCTGATAATGTACCTACAGGAGCAATTCAGG
This sequence comes from Philypnodon macrostomus, assembly GCA_036025475.1. Taxonomy (NCBI): domain Eukaryota; kingdom Metazoa; phylum Chordata; class Actinopteri; order Gobiiformes; family Eleotridae; genus Philypnodon; species Philypnodon macrostomus. Next base: position 50,675 of record JAVQKC010203532.1, on the reverse strand, counting down.
ATTATCCTCATTTCACAGAGCTGCAGGCCACTAACTATGTCCTTTACATTTTATAAGGACAGCATCTGCAAGAGTCTGCCCTTCACCGGCAAAAAAATATCCCAGACAATTTTGAGATGTCAGTGAAATTCAGTTTAGTCTTGATTTAGCCCAGACCTAATTCTGGTTTAGTGACTTATTTAGACCTTGTTTATGTTAGCCCTGATTCAAATTATTTTAAGTATAATGAAATAGTTCTTCTTTAGTAAATGTAAAAATAGTTCTATGCTGATTTACAACAGAGACCAAAGTAGAGCGATATTACTGAGACTGTATAAGAAACGCATTGAGCATCTTCCTGTTTGTGTGCTTGTCTATTTTTTAATAGTATAGTCCTGTTATGGTCTCATTGTATTCTCAGTAAAATGCACTTTATCTCCTCATGTGAACTATGAATAAACATATAAGCATCCTTGTGGCAAGCTGCATTTTGTTGTATTATAAATGGATCCACTTCTCCAAATAAATGATGCCCTGTATGTGCCTGGACTTCAAGTGACTTCTCAATGTGTGGCGATTTGATTAGTTTGTGTTCATTCAATTTGATTAGTTTGTGTTCATTCACTGAATAAATATGTTGGACCGGACAAGACAAATAAAATAGGAGATGACGCCGATCGATTTGCTTGGGGGAAGTTACATGGGAGATCAATAATGCTTCAACCATCATTTAGTATAACTCTTCCTATTGCATCAAAATACACCAGTGACTCATCCTGTTCAAGTGCTGTTTTGATTGGATTTAGATGTAAAAAAAAACACACAGGTTGAGAGACAATTTAGTACATTTGTTTTCTGGCCACTGAGGCAAGTATTCATCTTTATTCAAGCCAATCAGGATTATCACTATTTAGGCCTTGTTAATGGAAAGATGTGATGATGCAAACATGCTACAATAATATAATTCAAATGATTATTAGGTCTGGTCTCTTTGAATGTGCAATACTTTATTTTACCATAGATTATGATAACTTACATACACACCAAATCATATAGGTTTCATAAAGAGAACCTAAATCAGTTCATGGCTAGAGCCAAAATTACAATCTTACTAATGTCAAGCCCTGATTAAGCACTGACAAACAAACATTACAAATTATAAATCTGTAGGAAGATACTTAGTGAGTATTTAGGAGGTGATGAAGGCCCTCTGCTCTTCTCCCTCAGACACCCCCACGCTGAGTGTCAAAACAATGAGTCTACTTGTGTCCAGATGGATGGTCAGAACAGTGACTATGATAGGCTTTTTTAGGGCAGACCCCACCCTCTAACACCCACCCTGGTCTGTGATCCAGTCAGGGAGAGACACCAGCAATCTAAGCTTCACACAGCTCTCATGCGAGTGCAGCGATGACCGGACCGGCCAATGGAGCGAATTAGGCCTTGATTAACAACATAGGGGTCAGTCAAGTCTGACCCATACAAGAGACCACCCACAAGCTCTATTGACACTACATTTGTCCATTGAGATGCAGGACAAATCATAAATGGTCACCCCCAGATTTGCAGGCTACCTTATTTATTTTCATGTACCATTAATAATTTAAAAGGTGCCAGTGAATGCGGTTTGACAAATGTTTATTCATCATTTCTAAGAATCCAACACAATGGCATTTTCCACTTAACACAGGGGTCTGGAGTCTTTAAGAAAAACAAGCGATTGAATTGTCAACATTCAAATAAATATAATATGAAAAACAATATGATAAATGGGGTGGGATTATGCAGTAGGGCTAATGTGTGTTCTCTTGCTGGCTGCCAATGCCAACAATCTCTTTGTGTCTGCATGTCCTCTCTGTGTTACAGTAGGTTCTCTGGGTACACTGGTTTCCCCCCAAGACATGCACATATAGGTGAATTCTCTTGGTGAATAAATGTGAGCGTGAATAACTGTCAGTTTTCAGTTTCAGCCGTGACTAACTGGCCATGTTCCAGAATGCCCATAGCTCCTGGACTAGGCTCCCGTCACTTGTGATCCCTAATGAAAATGAGTGAAAAAATTACAGATTTGTTGCACCTTTTGCATAATGTTTTTCTCAATTTCATACATAGTCATTCCAACAAGCCTGCAGCATTTTGGGTTTAAAGTCACTTTGGCATTTGCAGTTTGTACCTGCTCTGTGGCACAGAACACTGAAGGCAGTCTCTTTCTACCAATTATTAATCATTTTAGGTAAAACATTCTGCATCTCGTCTTGACAGAAACAGCACCTAATCAACAACAAGAATTTTTATTTATTCATTATTTATTTAACCAGCTAAGCTAACTACGGTGACACTTTATTTCACATAGCCCCTAACTACATTGTATCTACCTCATTAAGTACAATGTAATAAACTGTTTAACAAACTGTAATAACATGTAACTACATTGTACCTAACCCTAACCCCAACCTTAACCATTCTGTATGTACAATGTAGTTACACATTATTACACATTTTATTACATTGTACTTAATGAGGTAGATACAATGTAGTTAAGAGCTATATAAATTGTGTGACCCAAACTACATTTGAATCCACTGTGCTGCCATCACTAACCATGCCTTTCGAGCCCCTGAACGCTGTTAGTTGGAGAAACATCAGTTTATCACATTGTAATAATCCAGTAAAGGTCATGGTCCACAAAAGCCACAACAGATCTATCAAACGGAAGTCCTCAATGCTTAAAGCAGCAATGTGTACATTTCTGGATGTTCATTTGTTGACGCGATGATGACCCACACATACAATAGGTTCCAAAACTGTGTTATTCGCTTTACATGTCTAGTGTGTGAAAAGGATATAGGCCATACTGGATCTCCCTATCTTACAATTAAGTTCTTCATGTGACAGACCAGAGACTGCTGAGAGAAACTACTACCATAGATTGCCTTTAGCCACAGTATCGTTTGTTCTTCTGGATATTGACTCCCTGCTATGGGATATATATAGGCCACTCTGTCACATACTCCTCCCCATTGTACAACCAGACCGGGATCCTATTTGCTATTGGAAATCTAATACCACATCTGAGATCAATATGACCCTATTTCCTCTTTTACATGGCAAGGGTTCTATAGCTTAAATAAGACAAGACATTTAAAAAAATGTGATTATAATATTTGTATTTATGTGATCTTCTACTAAAGCTCATGTTGTCATTATTCATTGAAATGTAAACAGTTGTAAGGCTTGCATGTGATGAGACTGTGCATCCTCAGCAGCAAAGAAAAAGGTTATGGTCACTCACTGTGATCTATAGCTCCCCGTCAGCCTCTTCACGCGGCCCACGCCCTTTAACCTCTTTATCTCCACGGAGCAGGGATTCAGGAAGGAAGACGCATGAGGATCCACCACCGCTGACTTCAGCTCTGATCGAGATGGCTTTACTCAGATATAATCTAAAGCCCTCAACCAGCATGTGAGAAAAAATTCCTTAACTGCCTTATACAGTATTATGACCTGAGGAGTTTTAAGGTGTCTCCTGGCATTTTAAATAAAAAATAGATATGTCTACTTTTTAGGAGCTGAACGCAAAACGCAAATCACACAACCACATTCATAGACAATGTGGGTTAAGTGTCTTGCCCAAGGACACGACAGTATAGGCTCAGGCGGGGATTCGATCCGGCTACCCTCTGGTTGCAGGATGAATGCTGCCACACCACTCAAAAACTCCATTACTTTTGGTCACGCAAACTCTGATTTGATGTTGCTGTAGGGGCCAGTGGAGGGACTAAAATAACATTACATTATAACATTTAAGAAACCTCTGGACTGCAGCTTTTGAGTGCATGTCCCATTAAGGTCATCTGGGCAGAGCGGGGCCTAATTAGTGTACCTGTTAGTGACTGTAAAGGCTTTCTGGAGAAGGCAGGGTACTACATAGATACCAACCCAAATGTTTTAGCTCCTGAGAAGGTCAGTACCTCAGCATACACGATTACTCCAATAAATATGTGTGAACAAAACTATTACTTCCTACTCTGATGACTCAAAGCCAAAGCCCCATCATCGCCTCAACAACCGTACCATCTCCTCAAGCTCTGTTCTCTCCACTCAAAAAACATACACTATTCTCCTACATGTTTTATTAAAGCTGTCTCAACTCTCCCATGTACTAGATTCTTTTGGCACAGATTATATATTTTAGGACTTTCTGTGTAGCATTATCCACACTCTCACATTGACTAGACATGTTTTTCTGAATCTGGATGCTGCACATTGGAACACACCCCTGCTGCTGCTCTATCCTCAAAATGAACTCTTAATGGCACACATTAAAAATTAATACTGGGATTTGGGAGAGGTTGCAAAGATATGACTCCAACATTCCTATAATTGTGGCACATGATAACTGTGGCTAGATTTCCAGTGCATTTAATACGTTTGTTTGCACTTATGAGTCCTATGGTCATGAGTTTTGGCTAATGACTGAAAGGACAAGATCACGGGTACAAGAGGCCGAAATGAGTTTCCTCCACAGGGTTGGCTGGGCGCTCCCTTAGAGAAGCTCAGTCACTCGGGAGGAGCTCAGAGTAGAGCCACTGCTCCTTCACATCGAGAGGAGCCAGCTGAGGTGGCTCGGGCATCTTTTTCAGACGGCCCCTGGACGCCTCCCTTGGGAGCATGTCCCACCGGGAGTAGACCCCGTGGAAGACCTAAAACATGCTGGAGGGATTATATCTCTCAGCTGGCCTGGGAACGCCTTGGAGTTCCCCCGGAAGAGCTGGAGGAAGTGTCTGGGAGGGGGAAGTCTGGGCATCTCTGCTTAGACTGCTGCCTCCGTGAACCGGCTCCGGATAAGCGGAAGAAGATGGATGGCACTTATGAGTCACCATATGGCAACAGGTTAGGCTAATGAGAGGCAGATTAGACTAAAGGGGTAACAATGCAACTTTTAACAGCGTTTAAGTTAATGTAATGGCAGTATGAGTTGTGAAAAGGTGAATGAGACATCCTTCTCTAAAAACAGCCTTACAAGTCACTGAGGGGCACAATAGACAAGAGTTCAAACAAAAAGATGCTGAAAATGTTTGTGGTGAAAGTTAATGGTGTTCTTCTGGTGCCTTATTGGTATAGTCAGAGAAGCTCCCAAATCTGCAAGTCTGGTCCCTCCTTCTTCCTGTTGCATAGGGAGCTTTCAAACTTTCTTTTAATGAGGCGTCAACAGCATGAGGCACTGCAGATTGATCTAGACAGAGAACCAAAACTAAACCATGACAGCCAGCCTCTAGTATATGATGTAAGGGAGCCATGACTCATGTAGCTGTGTCTCGGTTGTAGCTATTTGACCCACTCTCCCCTCTCGCCTTAACCTCCAGCCACTGCAGCTCATTCTATGACCCCTGCTAGATAAATAATGCACATGTGTGGTGTGTGCTGCTCAGCTATATATCACCCCAGCACTAAATACCAGGGTCGGGGGCGTTCAGGAGAGAGTGAAATACATGTACACTACACAATGTCAGATACACTGCAAAACAGGTGTTAAAATTACTTCAGAATATTAATCTTGATTTAAGTTTTTTAGTCTTCAAAGTGGCACAAAATGTCCACCAATGACACAAAGCGGTGTTGGTAGACATTTTGTGCCAAGCAAAACAACCCCTTTAAAACAAATAAGCAAAAAAATATCTAGAAGAGTTCAAATTACTTGAATTCCAAATACTAACCTTGATTTGAGTTGATTTTATTTCCTTCATTCACTTTTTAGGCCTAGATTCTTTGATGTATAGATTATTATTAGAATCTGCCAGTAGATTAAGACAATTGCACTTGAAATAGGATTTATAAGGTTTATCTAAACAAGTCAAAACATCTCAAATTAAGATTAATATTCTGAGTTAAAGTAATCTGAAGTAGAATAGATTGACTTTACTCTTAATGGGACATCCTTTTGCCCCACACCACACCCTGCAGTGGACCAAGCAGGCAGGAGGAGGGGTGGGTCGAGACACAACGTCTATCTGCTTTACAAATAGAGAGCCTCAGCCATAAAGCGGGTCAATACGGTACAAGCGAGCTACTGTGGGCAGAGACTCGTGAGCTTGTCCTCGTCATTGTGTCAGGCCCTATTTCTACAATTGGACGCTAATGCGGGGCCATTCAGGGGCTTAAGTGACACTGATAAATGTGCGTGAATGAATGCAGATCCTTTGCTTATCAGTAACAGGTCATACTTAGAGAGGCTTGAGGTTTAAAGTTAACTGTGTAGTCATTGTGGTACCTACATGATGTACATAAATGAATAGAAACTGTCATGTCAAATTTTTACATTTACTTAAGAATTCAGAAATATACCGATTGTAAATGTCCTCTGTCCATCCGTTAGTGTATAGTGCCAAGATCTAAACTTGAACTGCATCTACTATTTCAGGGATCTATCCATTGAGTCCTTAAATCTCACACAGTAGTTAAGAATTCACAAAAAACAATAACTTACCAACCCCTCGATGAGAGTTAGCATGTATATCCCTATCTCACAATAGTAAATACCGGTATTAGCTTTTCAGAATCTTTCTTAAAGTCGCAAAGGAATTACATTAAAAAAGGTAACAAATGCCTGACTGCAGAAATGTTCTAAATATAACTGAACCAGGGTAATAGTCAGGCCTATATTCCCTTACTAATGCATTGTCTGTGCATACTATTGCATTTAATTGAGTTAGTTCTAGTAAATTTCAAATTAAAATTGAACAAAACAAAGATGAACTTCCTTTTAGCAAGTCATGTGTCTAACCAAATGATTACAACCAGCTTGAGCCAGTTTCAGCTACTACTGTCCGTCTCCAAATTAATTGTATTCGAAGCATTACTCTCCAACCAAAACATATCCTTACACGCCCTTATAATAAGTTCAGTACCCCCGGCCTTGTCTTGTGATTAACATGTCTATATTGGAAAGGATAAATGCATGTTTTTCATTTGGCTGGATGGCATTCCAAAAGTGGTTAGACAAACTGTGTGAGCTGTATAAAGCTATCTCCTGAACTGAGTGTTGTTTTATGTACACACACCGTATCGTCCCCCAGGAGCTGCCAATAGTTTTGTCTTGCCCCGATCCCTTTTTGTCCCAGGCCGACTTTCCCTCTATTCCTCCCCACTGCCTCCTGATCCCTCTCCCAGCTCTCAGTCCCAAACCTGATATTAAAAACGGATTACTGCAAAACAACATGGGTCATTTCCTGCTGTTCGTAGAAGTATCCCCCTGTTGAGAATGTTTCCCTCTCAATATTGTCAGTCCCATAGCAGATCTGGAGCGCTGACAAGTGCTGGGTGGTGGGGACGTAGATAAGGTCTTTCCTGGTTGCTTGTGACCTGCAGAGATTTCGGAGAACAATAAAAACGGCAACAGCTCCGGAGCTACTGTGTGAGTCCCCTGTGACCAGCCTTCTGCTGCAGTGAAAACAGAGAGAAGGGCCTGTGGGAGGAAGGTGGATACAAGAGTGGCTTATAAAGGGACACATTCAAAACTGGAGGTCTTGTTTGGAATAAAACTATTGATAACTGTGTTTGTGAATTATTAAATTGACCTGTTGTCTAACGTATTATAAATCAACTCATCAAACTGCTGTGTTTGGATATTAATGTGATTTCATACAAAATGTCCTATACAGTAGAATGTCTAACTGTGCCAGCTGGTGCTTCTTACTTAACTTGCATGTTTTGAGTACAACATTATGGGTCTTAAATATTTTATATCTATGAGCATGTTAACTACATCAGAGGTGGGTAGTACTCAGTTACATTTACTCAGATACATTTACTTTATTTAAATAAATTGTACTCCATAGAGTAGATTTACTGCACAATACTTTTTACTTTTACTTGAGTAATAATATTTTTAAGTAACTGTACTCTTACTTGAGTCCAATCCTGGAAATCTAGAAAGAGTAAGAGTACTTTTACCCACCGCTGTGTGTCATGTAAAAATGTGGTGATGTGGATTTTGTTCCTTGTTCCTTTATAGCTAGCATTGCCTATGATTGGTTTTTAATCACAGTTATAATTTGAATAAAATAAAGCTTTACTTTTTCAACATGAACTGTTGTCAGTGTATAGTCTTGGAGGGGGAGGGGTGTGTGTGGTGGGGTACAGTCCAGAGACAGAGCGATGTTGGGGGACTGACTCATCCTTGTCCTTTATTTTTCAGGAGTCACAGTGACCTCCATTCACTCACGGGACACTAACAACCACCCCTGCCCACTGTAACACTACCCTCTGCTCCCTGTCTGTACAAATACAGCTCAACACAAAACCTTTTCCTATGCTCTCTCTCACACACTAATTAACATGGTATGTTTTCATACAGACAACCCATCCTTTATTCTGTTAACTCCACACAAACAGGCCTGTACTGTATACACACAAATGCACTCACTGTATCGTGCAAGTCAAACTGTTGGCTCTGGATGCATTTACGCATTAATGTTTAATATGTGCACGTCAGAAACTGGTTTACCTAACTTTCAGATGCACAATAGGGTTATAATATACACTTTCGGGTGTTCCAGAATGTTCCTAAAATGCAATATAACATATTAATTAGTATCACCTGCTTCTACTTAAATACTATACTTTCATTATAAGCTTTTTTTTTTTATTTTTCACAAATTTCACCCAAAAATCACATTTTTGTGACTAGAATATATGGGTCAGTTTAACACGTGACATAAGGTAATGGGGGCTAAATCAAAACTTAAGATGAAACCAGGTCATTAAGGACTGAATTAGGACTACCAGATCATGATTATATAGATGCTATTTTTGGTCAATATTACTGCACCACAAATCTCCTGTGCACCTCTTACACACATGGATTCAGGACTAAGGACTGCCTTCAGACACCACACAAAACACGGCCCCTTTTGACTAACAAACAACATTTTCCATCTTAATTACACACACTTAGACTTGCAAACAGTCCTCCCTTCCTTTCCGAGTACTACATTGAGTACAGTGTGCGGGACAGCTGCCAGAGAGTCCACATCTATCCCATTATAATGCACACATTGTGGTCCAATCCCCCTTGGAACAAGAGTGGGCTGACAAGCGCCTCACTGTGCCTCCAGGTCCCTCCAGATAAGCCATTGTAAGCCTTTCAGTATCACAATATATGCCCCCTCCTTCTACAAGACTGGATATGGGTCATTGGGTCAAAGGGACTAAGTGCTGCGTATTACATAGGAATTATTAATGTGTCGCCCTGTCTCTTCCTCCTATCTACCGCAGATAATCACCCGCAGATTATCCAGCATCCAACACTGGCCTTAATCAAACCACGCTTAGGGAAAGTTGGCACAATGCTCTCATGCGTTGTGCGTTAGCCGAAACATGGGGCGGCACAGGCTCACTGCTAATCAGAAACACCTTGACCTTGTTACTTCAACAGGACCAGGGATATAATGAGGACAAGCTATCTCAAGAACAAGCTATCTGAAGTGGGATGATCTGACAAAACAGCGTGGTCATGTTTAGAAGAGGTGATTCTTGTCTTAGCTGCTTTCAAACACACTTTTTTAAATGATATTATCTGCATTAAACTAGTGCACCCAAAAGTGAAATATTTTAAGTTTAAGTTGATTAACCTTCAATATATTGTAATTACTACTAAAGAGACGGAGGGACTAAGTCAGAACTTAAGATGAAACCAGGTCATTGGGGACTGAACTAGGACAGTACAACCAGTGCAAATGGAAGGGCCCACTATGAGCCCGTGACTAAAACTGAATCAAACGATGACTAAACCAGGTCAAAACTAGGACAAAATAATGTCTTATCCATAAGGTCTAAACCAGGAGCAGACACGAGCTAAACCAGGACAATAAAAACACTGGCCCCTGATCAAAATTTTACTTCATAGTTATGTCCTGTCAATTACAGTTTCATGTAATTGACAAAATATTTAGGCTTCAGGGAAACACTGTTATTTTCTTCCTGTGACCCTCTTTTCTGTCTAAGTCCAACAGCCACTGCCATGAACCAGTCTCAAGATACTGTGTCCATTATTGAATCCCACCCATCATGTATCTGGTCAGCTCAGAATGCATTACTGATTTATATTCATGCCTATAGGACCATTAAATGTAAACATTGAAGCATACATATTGTATTTCCTGCCTGTGTTTTATGGCAGTGGGTTTCATACTTTTCACATCAAATACCTTGTCTGGCCTCTAACTCTTTTCCTGTTCCATACAAAGATGTTAGTCTGGTTTCTCGTTGATTGCATAAAATTTCAAGGACAGAGATTACTGATGTATAGTAAACTGATCAGAAACGCTAGACATGAAGCACACTGCTTGTTAACAAAGAAGTCATGTTGGTAAAGTTTGTATACGACACACATGTATATGACAAAAATACACACAGCTGTGGCTCGTAAACGGTCTTGATTGGTCAGTTCGATATGACGGAGGTACCAGACCCAGGCTATCAAATACCTTAGAAAATATTTGACTTTACAAGGACAATTTCACTGGATAAAAATTAAATTAAATCTGGACTAACCCAGGTCTAAACCACATCTAAACCACAGAACAAAATGGGAATAAATGCAGAAAAATGTATTATAAATGAAGAACAAAACCGTGACTAAACCATGCCATAACTATGAATAAAATGGGTCTATAGTGAGTCAAAACCATAACTAAACCAAGTCTAAACCAGATCAAAATTAAACCAAACAGAGACCTAAATTTCAAAACATTCCCGAGTACCACCAAAAAGAGACCAAGTACTATCAATGGCCCTCTTACTCTCTTGAGAACCACTGTTTTATGATAAATGATAGTGAGACTTTACAATAAGTAGGGATTTCGATACTGGGTTGGATATCATTTTCATACTTCATCCTAATTATGAGCAGAATAACACTGTAACTAACAAGTGACAAATGTTAGACATTTTGAGAGTCATCTGGTCTTAATTATAGTATTATTCTTTCTGATTAAACAAAGTTAGGAAAGAAATGTCTATGCCTTTAATTTTTGCATTAGTATTGGGGGACATCGGGTATTGGTCGATCCAGAAAGCCAAACTATCAGGATCAATATCAGGACTGAACTTGTTTAGAAGTTGTGCTGTTATTAATCCCACAGCGTTTCGCCATGGCATTCCTCCCACCTCCGTAACTGTGCATGTGACCTGGCAAGGAGCAGGGGTCAAGGGCCACTGCTGAGGAGGCGTTGGGGTGTTTCGGGTGGGGCTGCGGTGGCCACTCTAAGCCCTTCTTATTATAAGCAGCCCACCCCCCCCGGTCTGTCGTCTCTTTCAGCGGGGAACTGAAATGAACTCCATGGGAGGGCACGGCGCTCCCCTCACAGACGTCTGCTCGTGGGACCCCACCCCAAAAGCTTGAACAGGACTAGCCATCTGCGCCCTTTGTCTATAAGAAGGGGGTGCTTTTCGACTCATACAAGGCACACTGAAATCTTCCAAGTGGACAAGAAACATTATAACACATATAGACAAAAACGGGTCATGTCTAAACCAGGTCTTAACCAGCACCAAAGCACCAGGTCCACTTGAAGTCTAAATCAGAACTTAACCAGATCTGAAGCGTGTCTCATACCAAGTCGCAAACCAAAACTTAACCAGGTCCAAACCAGATGACAGTTAAACTCCCACAAACATTATAACCTATAAAGACTATATATATGCAATGTTTACTAGCTTCAAATTTTTCACCATTTCATGCTCCTCTATTCCTTCCCGTTGGGTGCACAAAAAGAAGCCCTCCTTCGCTGGGAGTTGCCAATTGACTTGCCCCAAATTGTTTGCATAGCTCATTGTCCCTTCCCAGACATTTTGGGGGTTAATAAAAAAAACACCAGCGAACCCTTTAAACATCATGTCTGGATTATTCAATAGAGCAGTGTTTCTCAAACTTTTTCAATCCAATGACCACTTTGGCATAGAGAAAAAAAGGCTATAGTCTCAATAAAGACTATAAATAAAGCCTACTTTTAAAATTAGAATTCAGCGTATCTGTGCTCCTTAATTGCTTTGAGAGTTTTGTGGTGAGTTGAAAAACAGTGGGAAAAAAATCTTCCTGCGGACCACAGATTGAGAAACACTGTGTTTTTGTTTTTGTCAAAACAATACTTTGTTTTACCAAAAAGAGATACAAATTTCTACATTCAAATTGAACATTATCGAAGAAGTGATTTATGAATATAGCTGTTGCTCCAAAACATAACTCACGTTAACATCCAGCACAAGCCAAAACAGTGAAACATATGAAAGGGGAAAATTACACATGTAATAAGCCACGGTACGGAGAAACTAAGTCCATTTCTCATTGTTATAAACCTCCCCGTAAAATACCACAGAGCAGGGTTCATGACCAGAAGGCTGAACAATACACATCAAATCACCATTCAAAGACTATGAGAGAGCGGAGTCTGAATAGATGAGGGCCACTTTGCTTTTGATAAAACACAGATGTTCAATGGAGGCATGTATTTGGTGCATGGACCTAAGAAGAGCTGCTAGAGTGGTCGAACTCAAGTAAAAGTATTAGTAAAGTAAATACAAAATAAAACTAAAATAGACAAACCATGGCACACACTGAATGTGTTAAATGATTTTTTAAATAAATACATTCTTTGGCCTCTTTATTAGGTGGACCCTAAAGCTAATGAAGTGGCTGCACTGCTCCAAGGTTTATTGTTTTGTGTGTGTTTTTGTTTTAGTTACTAACTTACTATGGCTTTTTGTGTAGCCATTGTATATATGGAATCTACAATGGCTACACAAAAAGCCATAGTAAGTTTCACCCACAGGACTGGAACTCACTGTATATATTCTGTTTTTTCAAAGAACTATCTAACCTATGACCCTTTTCCAGATTCTGATACTCATTAGTAGACAGACATTAGCTGGTTTGTGTACCTAATAAAGTGGCTAGTGTGGTGTGTGATATTCCCTGAAACAGACATGTGTGTTTGCTTGTCATTTGTTTTCTCAGTGTGCCCCAGAACTCCAGTCACCCCCACACTATGTCTTTGTCCCATGGGCTGAATGGAAGACCTAGTTTTACTGAAGGAGGTCGTGGGCTACAGGCCTGGCCTAGGACCCATTGCCCTTCAGCGCAAGGAACACAAAGAAGAGAATCTGATCAAAAAGTTTCCCATTGTTATATTTGAAAGACAGTGGTAAACCTTACTGATAGCTAATTCATTTGTTGCATATTCTGGGTTATTTTAGTAAACTCAATAATATTTTGATAAAAATATTTTGAGTTTGTATTATTTTGGCAAATGTTAGCAAACTGGACGATAGCTATAGCTGTTCACTGTGCCATATTGTGTCTACACTGTCTAGCTTTGAATACCTTATTGTACCTTAATGTATTTTCTGCAAGATCCAAATCTTGTAAGAGAGACTCCTAACCACCATTCGTAGAGATCTTTATTTCATTTGTTTAGAAAATCACAAAAACATGTTTCCCTTCTACATGAAATAGCTTACTGTCCTTTACTATTAAAGGCTTTGTGACGTGCATATGCTGTTGCATGACCATGGTTCAATGTATTTATAATTTTAACATTAAACCACTTTGCTGACAGCACTATAGAAGGATTAAGATTACAGGTCTTATATATATATTTATATCAAGGAGGGGTTTGTTTATGTTAAGAGGGGCAACACGTGTCATAAGGTTAATGTATAGTTTAAACAAGTGGAGACTCATTGACGTCAACAAGGAACACAAAATGATATGTTGTCTTTGTTTCAGGAAAGTCTCAAAATTCTGTTTCAACTATGAAGCTACTCACTTCTATTAACCTTTAAAGGACAAAAGCCCTGCCCTTGTTTATCCTAGCTAATTGGATTAGACAGCCCTTTTACATACATTCAGACCCCAATAATTCTGCATCAGCAGGCGCTATAGACTGTCCCGGGGAGGAGAGTCGAATACACAACTATACGTTTATCTAATTAGTTTCAGTTTCATTCTCCACCCAAGTGCATGGTTTTCATGTCACCTGATTTAGGCCGACCATCACACTACAAAACAAGTCCAAAATGTTTTCTGTGGATGTCATGGCAGAGATCAATACAACGGTTTTAAATATAGCAAATAACACATTTATCTTATGTTTTATAAATTAGACATCTTAATACAATGTTTTGATTAACTTTCTGTTGTGATTTCGGATCAGATTAGCAAATTCACTGGTAGTGAATAATCAAATATTGCATTGCTATAGTCATGACATTCATTTTCTTTGTAGATATAATACAGTTTGGGAAGGGACTTAGACAAAGGTAGATGCTTAGACAAAGGTTCAAATGCCAATAAAAATGTGAATTAAGTTACTGAAGCACACACAAACAGATAACTAATTACTTGCTAAACAGAATATCCCGCAAAGGCAGAAAGAAACCAGTTAAACCATATAACTTGCATTAGTACTATGAAACAAAAAAACAATCTATGAAAACTTTAACTGTTGATGGCCATACAGTATTCCATAGTCATACAGTCAGACAATTCCGCAGTCTGTGCCTCAATGACAGGATTAACTTGATTGTAAGCATTTTTCAGATGGCGTTCTGAAGAGAGACTATATCGAGGTAGTAACAAAAAAAAAAGTTGAGAATTGTTTTGAAGCAAAAGATCAGAGAGGCTCCTCCGAGACAGGAAGTGGGAGCAGTGACAACAGGAAGTCAATGTGAAAATGGCACAAAAGAAGAAGAAGGATTCCCACAGCATCTCTCTGATCTCCTGTCTCTGCTCTTCCTTGTTGCTGTTTTTCTCCGACTATCCCACCCTCCCCTCGGTCTGTGTGAGAGAGCGATTGTCACTGCTCCAGTCTCAAGAGGTTTGAGACTGCAGCTGCAAGAAAGACGACAACAATGTGGATTCAGTTAAAACTATCAGACAAATAAAATGCAAATAGGAAACATATTTAATTGAGATTTTTAAGACCAAAGCACTATATGGTAGGGCAGCCCACAACAGTCTTAGAAAATCACTGGTCAAAGCTCCGACTAAAACAGATCTAGGTCTAAGGGTGCCTTCATGCGGATGTCGGGAACGCGGTAAAAATGCACGTGAACGCTCGCACCAGTCAGAACAACATGTTGGGAACTCAGGAAAGACGGAGCTCTCCAAAGTTCCTCCATTGTTAAATATGATCTAAGAGGTTACCAACACCAGCCGTTATGTAACAAACAAGTTTGCTTAAGATGATTTTATTTTATTTCAATAAAAATTGTTGTTTGTTGAGTCAATCAATCAAGCACCTGTTAAAAAAATATTTGAACGTTCTAGCTTTCCGTGATGAAGCACATGAACACGCTGAAGTCAGAACTTTCAAAATTTGGATGTTCCAAGTTTCCGAAGACCACATGAATGCAGCATAAGCCAGGTCTAAAGTTTGGACTGACTTATGGCTTAATTATGATGATTTGATGATCATTTTTATTGACGGCTTCAGACATTGCTTTGACATTGTACATTTCTGTCACACTATACTATTGTAAAGTCTAGTGCACTGCAGAAACACATTTATGCATATCTTTGTACTGCTGCCAACTCTGTACTCTTGGGAATTGTAAATGCTGCCATGTTTGGTGTTTGACTATCAAAAAAAATCATTATCTCTCTGAACCTGCAAGACCTGTATATCTGCCCCTGTCCCAACACCCACCTCTCTTTATTCTTAGTTTTCTTTCTCTCTAATTTGCAGGGGAGACAGAGAGTGCCCCAAGGCCCTCCAGGATAATTTGGCAGGGTCCCACATTAGACACACTGGTTAGAGAGGGTTCGTTTAGTGTTTGAGAGTATATCCTGGTGCCACGCCTTCTCCTGGAGACAGAGAGACAGCAGTCTGAGACCCCCATGGTTAAATGATAGGCTTGTATGGAGCTTTACGCAAACTTTGACTTTCCGTGCTTGTGCTGCATTAAGGGTCCGTGACAAATGTTAGTAAATAATTATGCATTCTTTCAGATGTTTGGACAGGTGTCTTTGTTTACCTACCTTCTTCTAGGGCTAACAATCTTAGAAAAACATCCAAGTGGCAATCCCTATGTTAAATATGGCCATAACTGGAGTTAGTAAGTGTAATATGTGATTTGGGCCTAACATGGATAGAAAAGTAAAGCGTAATAGCAATGATTTATAATCTATATGTTGTACAGCTCTACTTCCTGTTCCACTATCTCTTTTGATTTCAGCACCACAAAAACCAACTTGAACACATGAGGCTGTGTAGCTTGTAGTCTCTCTTTCCTCTTACTCGTTGTGTCTATTGTCAATAGCTGGCATTGTATGGGAACAGAGCCAGACAATAGTCACCAAGACCCACAGGCCAGTGGTCCGGGGAGATGCAGTCTAACAGGTTCAGCCCACCCCATCATCTTATCAGTAGCCTGTGTTTAAAATGTGTTTTGAATGAGTCATATTATGCTAACTCAAGATTGTTGAGCATGTTATACTGTTTATGACTAAAACACACCTGGAGCTGTATTCAGTTTCATTCACACATGTTTGAGTAATGTCCTCACTCCTGTGTGCTGAGGCACTAGGCTTCACAGAAGCTGAAAAGGATGTTCACAACTACTAATAAGTGTTTGCACTGGCTGTAATAGAGAAGTAGTAGTTAGCAGGGGGAAAGAAGAACATATACCTGATCGAAGTATTTTCAGCAAAAAGACCACAACAGCTCCCAACAAGATGACATTTTCAATTCAATATTATAAAACATTAAATGTTTGTCCATTTTTTATTTGTGGATAGTGCTATTTTCAGAGAGTGCTGGGACAGGAAGTGAGAATTGAGATGAGAGGTGGCAGCAGCAAGAGTGATTTGAGGAACAAGGCGTGGTGGAGCTGTGTGTAATGTGTTGTTTTGATACTGTATCACAAGGAAGGGCTGTTAATATCCTGAAAGGGAGATAATTCTCAGGACATCCAGAGTGGCTCCACAGTTAAAACTAAACAGAGGAAAAGCCTGACTCTGATCTCGATGTGAGACAGATCAGTATCTTGCCAAAAAAACCCATGGCTAAGCAATATGGACTACCAGAGTTTAGGACCTTTGGGAAAAGTAAGCACACACTGGGCGTAATACAGTTTCACAAAGACTTAAATTCTTCTGATATGATTGTTTCATTATACCGTCATACTGATGATCAACGATTGATTTATAGGTTTTATGATAAAATGTTATACTTTTTTAGCTACCGTACATCCCTTTTTGGTTATATTACCTACTCTTAGATCGTGCCTAAAAACACAAACACCAAAGCTTTGGGGCCTTGGGAGAGCTCAGGAACTGAAACTTTGAGACAGATACATTCTCTCTCACCTACTCATTACACAGTGACACCTGTACAAGCTCGCCACTGCTTTGCATCAGCTCTGCATATAATGCCACCAAAAACATGCTGAAAGATGGCTTATTTGTTGTGTAGATACAATGGTTAATCCCTGGATTTGCAAATCTGTAAATCACCTGAGCCGGGCTGGTTCTCATGCAAACTATACAGGAATTGATCAGCAGAGGAGAGTTACAGCAGGCGGGACACGTACTCAGCATTTGTGTGATGACCTCCCACAGAGAACTAATAGTTATTGTTGGCAATGAGGACTGCACATAAAGGTTGAAGATGAGGTTGGTTTTCATAGTCCTTGTTAGCACAGCAGTGGACATCAGCAAAGACAAAAATGAGGAGACACCAACAGGCTCTTCCCTCTACATTAATGCATCTTGTCATTTGAAGGGCTTACAGTAATTGCCTTGTTACAGCTCAGAACTCAACATTGGTATCGGCCGATAATAAAAAATAGTTTTTTCTAATATCGGTATCGGCGTATACAGATGGCTGATGGTTCTAAAAAGACACTAAGAAACTTTAGGGTGACAACATGGGGCGGCAGTGGTGCAGTGGGTAGGCGCTCGCCCTTCAACCAGAGGGTCGGTGTTTCGAGGTCCAAGCACGCTGTCGTTGTGTCCCTGGGCAAGACACTTAACCCACATTGCCTATGAATGAATGTGTGTTGTGTGATTGGTGTTCGGTGGTGGTCGGAGGGGCCATAGGCGCAAACTGGCAGCCACGCTTCCGTCAGTGTACCCCAGGGCAGCTGTGGCTACATAAGTAGCTTACCATCATCAGGTGTGACTGTGGAGTGAATGAATAATTCAAAAAAAAAAAAAATGTAAAGTACTTTGGGTGTCTTGAAAAGAGCTATATAAATGGAAGTTATTAAAACTAATATTTATGGATTCATAAAAACATTTAATAATTATTATTTTTATGTAGATTTCTTAGGTTCTAAAACATGTTTACAAAATATCGGTATGAGTCAAATTGGTAATTACTAATAACTAATCACTAGTTAGTGCTGAACTGAAGTTCTCATACAAAATGGCCAGTGAGAAAGGGCAGCTGGTAAATGAGGAAGCAGAAGAGCTATTGGTGAGTCAGTCGGTAAAAGGGAAAGAACTAGAGAGCCATGAAAGGGCGACAAAAATGGCCACTTGCTAAATATAAACGCTTAAAAAAGTCTTAACAAAGCTATAATGTTAAAATCTCTCCACCTATAGGCCTAATGTGCTTCTATAGATTCAATATAATTCAACTATAGACATACATTAACAGATTTGCACATGCCATAAAGTCTGGCTGAACAGTAATTATTATCATTATTTGTGGTTTGTGGTGGCAAGATGTGCTATGCCTCATCACCAAAACACTCTTAAAGCCAAAATGATTACTTTGTACTTTTCCATCTCCATTAAGTGTGAATGTGCACAAAGTGAGTGTAGCCTAATTAAACCATCAGCACCACCAGTTGAAGAAGTCCTCAGAGAATGATGTAAAACACTGACATTTACAAAAATGTCAGCAAGGCCTCAATGAAAGCAATAACCAAAGAAAAGACCCATTATAACATTAGAACTGTGGGCTTTTAGTGCACCAAAGTATCTCCTGCTCGTACAATATGGGCCTGTAGAAGAGCGTTTCATTAAAACTGCATGTCTGAATGGAGGATGTTGACTCAGGGATGACGCAAAATGGCTCAGGCAAAACCAGCTCTCCAAATTCTCTTGGGCTACATGTAATTTTGCCAAAGTTCAATGTACTACAAAGGTTATGAAGCATTGTGGGACAGTATGTTTATCACCATTATTCACGAGTTTGTATTTTTATCATTTTGACACTTCTCCTTCTGTGGTCTAAACTGTGTATCTTTAGCTGAGAAGATTCTCCTTGGTTTGCTTAGTTTTTACATAAACAACATGAAATGAGTTGTCCTGCAAACTATAGTGGGAGGTTTCACACAATGTGCCTGCAGGACATCCATACCTCTGAGCTGTGTTCGCTCCATAGGCCACACCTTCATGAAGTGGACTATAGGACACACGACTCCCTCCTGTTTGAGGCATTCCTCACTCCCATCTGCAGAGCATGTGACCGGGTGGATCCAGCTTGTGACCTGTCAGTTTTTGTCATTGTCTCCTCCTGCAATAAAAAATGACCAGGATTTAGGAGCAGGGCTTGACATAAACAGTAGCCAACTAGCCAAACACTGGTAGATTTAAATTCTGATAGTAACACTTTTATTCTCACTAGCCACTTTGGCCAGTTGGCCATTTTGTGATTCATTAATAACATCACCACATAAAAAGATATACACTGATGGCTAGTAAAAACACTAAATGGCTAGTAACTAGAACTAGCCACAGTGGCCAATGAGCAAAAATGTCCATGTCAAGCCCTGCTTGCGTTATATATTGTAAATGCATTGGCACCCATGTAAATTGACACACACATAAACCATGTCTCCTCTGTCCACAGACTTGCCTGAGTGGAAAGGTGGAGCAAAGGCAGGAAGGGCCTTCACAGTTCCCCCTGTGTGGGACTTTAAAGTCCCTGTGAACTTCAAACCGGCCCTGACTGCTGCTGGCTCTTTGAAGTGGCAAAGGGGAGACTCACAGCCGAGTGCAGGCCTCTGTCCTGACATGTTCCACTTCAAAACGACTTTGGTGTAGTTTAAAAACAGCTCAGCTAAAGGTCTACAGAGAATAACACAAATCAAGGACTGGTGCTTCAGTTACCAGTTCATACAGGAAGTCTTAATATTCCACTAAATACTCCAAATATTTTACAACACTATTTCTGTTTTGTATCAAATCACAAATGCACACATTTAACCATTTAAACCCACTTTGATTTTGACTTACTGTCGGCTAACGCATCTATAACAATGGAGCAAAATGGACTATGGGCTTTTCTTGTGTTTGATGCATTGTATTGTGTAATTATCGTGTATCATGCTGTCACGTGGACATACTTAATTGCTTATTGTCTCCAGTTCATGACAAAGACGTATTGGGGTCGGCTTTGGGACCATGCGGAGTTCCTCGCGCGGAGGGGCCGGACCTTTTTTTTCCATGCACCAGCATCTACTGACATTGGCCAGCGCTCCACATTAAACACTCCGCATTCATAAAAAAGAAAAAAGAAACGGGGACCCCTCTGACAAGAGCAGCTCCACTGGCATTAGAGCTGCCTCGTTTACTGAGCTCAGCGCTACGCCACAAGCAGCACAAACTGAACGCAAAATGGCCAAAAGCGAAAGGCAAAGAAGAAGTTTGAAGAGTGAGGAGTTCTTTTTTGACTCCGACGCGTCTCTGTTGGACCAGCAGGATTTGGACATGTCTAATTATCCTTTCAATGACGTATTCAACTCCAAAGACTCCCACATGGAGCAGATCAACACTTTTCTGAAAAATGTACAAGTTTTACTGGAAGCAGCGAGATTTCTTGAAAGCGCCGAGCGGAAGGACGGAAGTGAGTTTATTTGTGCTGCGTTTCTTTCATTTGAATTTCACGAAAGGTACTCTTCAACCGGCTCTGGCAACAAAGGGCCGAGTTTACTCAAATAAATGACATCTTAAATAATATCACATGGCTTGGCTATTGCGACACTGATGGCCATTGGTCACGGTAAAGTAATGTCAGTGCATAAAACGAACTACATGCTCGAGCAATTTAAATACATCACCTCCATTAAATGCTTGTTGGTCGGGCCACTATAATATGCATGTTTTCTTCGTACGACTCGGAACCATAAATCAGTATGGTACGCAATTGGATTAGTGGGTGTGCGTGTTAGCTATCTCCGAGATGATAAATTGGACCACATTGCAGCGCCCTCCAACTCCGTTTAGGATGATGTCATTGTGTGCCCGTGGAGAATAGAGAAAACGCTGAACTTGATATGCTTCTGTGAATACATGGGTCCAAGAGTTGCATTGCAATGTGAGAAATTGCCAGAACGATAATATTTGAGCAGAGTATTTGCCATCATAAGCGCGCAAAGCTGTAGGGCACTCGGGTAGGTTGAGAGCAGGATGCATTGCGTTGCATATCCAGCTTTTGGATCTTTTAATGAGACTGTCTTTTGATATAGGCCACTAATCACTATTGAACCCAATTGTAATATCACTTGAAATCTATCGGCAGTAAACCACAGGCTACTTCTTGTTACTTTGGCTAAACCATTGCCCAGCAGCACCTTATTGTTGACCTTATTTCGCCTTTGCAGTTCAAATCTACGTGGCCATGAGGTGTGTAGTGCCCGTTGCCATAGGACATAGAAACAATCACCTTTTTATAATTCAATGTGGTATGGTTGCAGCTGCACGTCACATCTTTTGGCCAGCTCTCTCCTCTCTCCTGATTGTTTGCTTCCTGCTCTGTGTGGGCGTGCGGCACTGCTTTCCACATGGCGCAGTTCTCGCCTGTGATTGGTCACATATAGCCCAGCCTCCAATGCCTGTCAAATGCAATAGCAAATCAGAGCCCAGTATAGTTGCTACGTCACGTGTTGCTGGGCCTGGCTTCGACTGGCATGCACGCCCCACAGCCGAGATGAGTCATGGGAAATGTAGGACATTTAGTGCTTTATTGCAGCGCATAGAATCCTGTAAAAATGGAAATCAGTCAAATATAGCTGTTTTTTATAGATATTAGATATGATATGAAATTAAATGTAGTATATCTATTTTCTGAAATGACTCTATTGATTAAACAAAATGAGCAGCCTATATAGTTTTTGTATTTTACCCTCCATTAACATAATGAGCAGTTTTTTAGATTACACGATTATCAACTGAACAAAGTCATATTTGCTAAGACTAAATATTACTAATGAACTAATAATATGTAATAGTCATAATTTCACCATTGCAGTGACAGTTAGAAATTCAGGCTTTCATAGTCCCATAGTGTCTAGTATTGCAATCCATTTTGTGTAACATTGTAGTCATCTCAATATAACAAGGTCACCAATCTTGTATAAAACCAACCAGGCTTTATGTTGTGAATGAATATCAGAGACAAGGTTAATAGAAAATGACAGTGAGAATCATTAGTGAGAATAGGCCATTGGCGATTATGATCGTGGGACTCTGTTTCCCATAATGCACCTTGTTTAAAGCGGCCTCCCTCCAGTTACACTCCGCCTCTCAGCTGTGAGCTAGGTAAACAAACGGGTGAGGAGAGGATACGAGCAGCAGGCTCTTGGATGGCTCTAGGCTTCCTCGCAAAATTTTGTATAATTTTGTATTATCTTTTATAAAGATTTTATTATACAGAGAGGAAAACATTTTAATCAAAGCTTTTTTGAGATTTTCTATCAACGAATCCCAGCAAGGACCTGCTGTAGCTTGTTAGCTTAGAAGCCTGTTTATCCTTCTCTTACCATTTCTGCTGATGAGCCAGACGAGATAAAACGTTTTATTTCGTTTTTGTAATAATTATTATTAAAATATCAAACAAATGTATCGTCTTCCTCCCGTTTAATTCGAGTGATTGCTGTTTTTGCTCTGGTGAACCCTTGAAAAAAGCGTAGCAAAGGAAGCCAACTGGAAAATAATGACCGCGGTCCAGCTCATAAATATCACGAGATTGTTGGAAGCTGCGGAATATTTAGAGAGGCGAGAACGAGGTACTGTTGTTATTACGGTGTATTACTTCAGTGTTATTGTTTTTTATTTCACACACGAGCACAGATCCACAGGTTTACCTCAGAGATCAACGCATTATTCAACATCACCTTGCCTGTTGCTAACCTGATATCTCTTTAACAGAGTGTGAACACGGATATGCTTCAACATTTCCCTCAGACCAGAACACCAACTACCAGCGGCAAAGAAAATTCCGTAATAAAAAGTTCAGCAGTAACCACAATAGGTAGGCTGTGTGTTTTTTCTAATTGATGGTTTCATTATTTCTTAAGTGTCGCTTGTAAATCGTGGCGCCTTCCTCATTGTGAAAGGTACGCGTCAGTAAATGAGGATGCGTGTATAGAATAGATTGTAATGCCAGATCAAAGCAAATGTTGTAATTCTAGTTAAAGGGCATATTTAATATGAATCAGATCCCTTGTGTGGTCTGTTAACGTGTTAGGCCATAGTATAAAACGCGTTTCGTGCACAGGTACACCTGGCACATGACCACCACACCACTGCTTACTGGTTTGGGGGGGGGAGGGGCAGCACTTGCAGCCCTTTTAGCTTTTCATCAGCTGATTGTCAAACCGCCTGCAGTATTTGAGTGTAAGGACAAAACTCATTCGACCGAACAGGGTCGTTTTGGGACACTGTATTGTCACATGTTTATAATATTTAAGTGAATTATTCCTGTTTTGATGGATTTTCACTGTTACAGCACTATTGTTAGTACATTATATTGAGAATACCTAAAAATTACAATATCTTCAACTATTATAAAGAAGACTTACCAGCGAAAGCAACATGTTTCCTTTATACAATCCTTTATTAATCTGCCAATTGACACTTCAAACAATGTCCTCTTTTTATATCTGGGTCTTTTAATATTAATGCAAGACGAGGCTACAAACAGGAACCGTGCATTACTCATCATGAGCGCCAAACACTGCTGTTCTGCATAGCAACAGTGATTATCACATTTAGGTCTGCTTATAAAGTGCCATTTGGGAAGACAGACAGAGGTAAAATATAAATCTGGAAGAGTACACATTCAAGTGAACTACTGTATTTCTAGACGACTTTGAAGTATGCAGGTTAGGGAAAGGCAGGAGCAACCAGTAAGGTGCATTGCTCCTGATAACACTGCACAGGGATGGTGTTCGCTCTGAAATTGTGTTAAATGGTTTTGTGCCTCATATTGTGATGCAATTTATTCCTGGTGGAGTCACACATCACTCACTGTGGAACATAAAAACAGCCTTATTAAGTAATGTTTAATGCTGTTGGTCAAGGTCATGGCGTTAATTAAACACCACTATTTTAGACAGTTTTGCATTATTTTTATATTATAGTTTTCAGTCAGTGTCATAGTTTGCTGTCCATCCATTACTGGTGACAGCTCCTAGGCCAGGCCGTTCTCTGTAGCATGTTGCGGCTTAAAGTGATGGGCTTATCTTACGCTGTCCTCTGCTGCCTACTGTTTATAGCAGGATTGTGTTATCTCATTGACCCACTCTTGGTGTATGTATCCATCCTCAGCCACACACACTAAAGCATACAGGCCTACAGCTGTACACTGCTGTTGTGTGGCCTTCAATCAGCTTATAATCTATGTTGCTTTGTAGCTGAGCTCTATATGTCCAACTATCTGATGGACAAAGCTGGTGACTTAGGAGTTTATATTGGGAAATGTCCTGAGGAAATCACATCCGCAGATCCTATGTGTCAGTTTTACACACAGGTACATATCATTTAGACGCTGAACTGGATTGAGTTTGGTACTTCTACGATTATTCACAATTAATTAACTAGTTAAGTCCCTAAAGCACTTTTTTTGAGTGTTCTGGGACTGTATTGTGCCCCCATGTTTTTGACCCCTATGGGACTCTGGACACACTTACTTTGGCAGAGAGCAATGAAAGTTGGTACAGTGATTCTCCACAGTGTACCCAACATAAAATATGATTATGACCCCACCCTACAACAAACAGGAAGTCTGCTATTTTGGATTGAAAATGAGAAGTCAGGTATATTTTACAGCCTTTAACTTGCACATACTTTGTATATATACACCTTGCTGTCAGGAACGACAGCCTAGGCCTAGTTACCTTTTAGTTTTTATTTGAGTGGCATTACAAAATGCAAAGTGATAAAAAAAATATTGATTTTTGGCGTGAATCACTGCCTGGAAACATGCCACTATTGTGACATAAGCACATTGTCATGTTCTTCAAATGATTTAGCTCCACAACCCGAATCTCACCATCATTTTTTCTATCTGGGATTAGTATGGAGAGTCTGAAAGATACAGCCTACTACTGACGAAAACATACAAGTGGACTCAAAGTGTGGTCTTAAAAACCTAATATGGTGTGCATGTCCACATCACACTTGCCAAGGCAAGATACATGAACTGCAGGTTTTATGTATGTGCCCAATGCAAAGCGAGTATGGATGAGTGGCTCCACAGAATATGTAAGTTAAAACCTGTCAGGAGCTCCAAGTGCAAGCTCTTAGGCCCTTGTCAGTTTTCAGGAAATGGCCCATGCTCAGCTTCACATGTGAACCATGTGTTTGCTGTGATAGCAGACCACGACCAGGCCCATGACCTGTCATTTTACATCAAAGTCACTTGACTTTCACTCTTGCATAGCAAACTAAACCATAATGCATCCCAGTGGCTTATCAGTCTAAGAAAACTAAATTAAACAACCTTTTTGTGCAGTTAGTGTGTACTTATTCAGTCACCTTATAATATGGTTGTCTTTATTTGATTACACAATTAGCTTTGCATCCTATTTCTCCTAATTGATAGATATTAACCACACTTTAATAGCTGCAAACAATATTAATTTACTCAAAATCTAGTGAAACTATTTCATTATAATTTTGAGTTGCTCACATCTTTCTGTCTATGCTAATCACAGACTCAGTAATGTTGAGATCAGGTTTGCGGAGCTAAACCAGTTGAAAATTTACTAACTAGAACCAGTCAATTGATTTTCGTTACAAGGGTAGGCTCGTGTAAAAATCTTTGATATAGACAGTGAACCAGATCCACACTAGAAATAACTAAATAAGTACTAGTGGATTATTTGTGAAATCACAGTACTGTACATTTAGGAAATATAACTATAATAAATTACAATTACAGACACAGCCTTTTTCTATGTGTCTAATATTATATTGACAGAGAGACTTGTAGGTTTGTGAAGCAGCCAGGCGAAGAATGTGGTTGACAATGACTCAGGACAACTTCCATCCATCATCCTGCCCCTAAAACATGTCCCTTGGGGTTAAGTGCAGCCAGTTTGTGTGGTTAAAAACGTGGGCATTTAGGCATCGGGACGAAGGCTTGTCTCCTTTCAGTATGTTGCCACACAAAGACACTCTTAGGGAGCAGCTGATTCACTTTACATTATTTACACAGCACTGAATATGGGCTGCTATGGTGTGCACTTGTGTGTGTGCATGCCATTACTCTATTATGTGCTTTGGGAACTTTGAAAAGTGCGGCCATTTTTGCACACACACACACACACACACATCTCTATCCCTGTATGCCTATATTGTGGAAGACGATGCATAATGCCGATATCTATCCTCCCTAGACTGTCACCTTAATGACTGTTGATGTATGGGTTTGAGTGCTCTGGGCGTTGAGTGGGATTAAGTAATACAATAATAAATCATAGACTCTACTTGCTCTTCCTTCAAGTTGTCCTTGTTTGTCTTTGCAGGTCGACACATAATGAGCTGGAGAAGAATAGGTGAGTTACACTTTGTATCTTCTAACATATTTTTAGATTGCGACTTTGCCCACCATGTATAAAATACATATGATTCACACACAATAGAGGTGTGGAGTTTGCAGTATAGGGTCAAAGCTTTTAGTAGTAAAATGTTTTCTTAGTAGCAGGAGTCACCAGTGGGTAGTCCTATTCTCGGTCTTTAATTTTTATTTTTTTACATTAGTGGGTGAGTTTTATTGCCGCTTTCCTGATAGCATCTCACCAGAGCTTTCAAAGAGCTGGTCATGGGGTCTCCACCATCTTCTGAAACTGGTTCTTCTGAAACCCTTATCTGATGGACCTCATCGCCCAAATGTGCTGCTCGCCAGTGTTTATGCCCTGCGACTTTTGCAGACTTTTAGAGACAAGCTTAAAAAGGTTTCTTTGACACCATAAATAACAGAGACCAGACTTGTAGGATTTATGATTAAATAGAAAAAAGCTTCCATTTCATTATCTCCGAGGGTGTGGGTACAATGAAAGGATGTGGGAGGCTGGATCCATTCACTGTAATTGCATATCACCGCAGCCTGTTTTTCGCAGTATTATCCGCAGCAGCTTATTCTAAATGGACAGGAACATTGGGAAGAGAGGCGTCCATTGAGTTAAATATAGACAAGAGTGATGTGTCATCTTGATGTTCAGATGAGATGCCACACAAGGCCAGCCGGTCTGCTGACTGGTCTCTACAGATTGTTGCACCCATGCAGTGTTGTTAGGGATCCACCCACACAAATGTATTTTTGAAAACTCTGCTTGTTTGTTGCAAAGTGTGAAGCTAAGCTAGTTTTTGTCACTGCTTCTACTTCAGAAAAGGGCATTTGCAGCTTCACAGCTCTACAAAACAGCAAACACCAGAAGTTGGCTTCATCTTGTGTCATTACATTAGTGTTGTGTAGATGGCTAAATTATATATAATATGTAATAATAACATGGGTAATGAGCCCACCACTGTGCATTTATCCCTTCATGAGTTTGGCAGCGAATGATTTGCTGCATTGTTTTATTCCTATTCTAAGTGCTCCTGTTCCTCTCTCTGGCTCTCCCTCGGTGTTGTTCACAGACATGATGTTTGGAGCGAGCTATAGAGCAGAGCCTGCCCAGAACAGGCTGTCCTGTTCAGCACCACTGTACCAAAGCCAAATAACACTGACATCTTGTTTGTCCCCACTTTTGTCTTCTCATTCTCTCAACACCGTCAGCATGTTTAGCACTTAAAAAGTTCTGACAAAATCTAGCTTTCCATTTGCAAAAAAAATGCAAGTGAAAATTTAAATGGTAATCCATCTTTTTTAATGCTCTTAGTCGGTATCATTTATAATCCCCTCTTTTTGCCAGAACTTAATCCAATTCCCCATAAGCAAAGGTCCGACTGTAAGCTATATGCATGGGGCATAGTTGTTCATCCGAGTGTGTTGCACTCCATGCATTTACAATAGAAAGAGTCTTTCATTCCATTTCAGCTCACTTCTCACTGTAAATTGGGCAGTGCTCCTTACAGGCTGAATATGGCCTTGTTTAACACTGTATATCTGATCGTGCTGAGACAGTTTGCAGTGCTTGGCTAGGGTCGGTCTTGATAACCCCATGACAGCAAGTAGGCGCTCATTGTGACAATGCAGACGGCAAGACGCAGATAAAAAGGCTCCACATTCCAGATGCTCACAAGGTGCAGCAGGTGCAGATAATGTGCAGCTTTGATCTTTTTCCTCAAATCGGTCTATTTCACTTCCACATGTCAGGGCTACATTACACTGATGTATAGGCTTTAACAGTGAACCCTCCACCATCAGCCTTTCATCTGACAGGCTACAATTAGTTTTCCTTTTTAGTCATTCTGGTGGATTTTTGTTGCATCCATAGTTTCATTAGTTAAAATAAACAATAGCAGACCAATAAAACTGTTGTGTACATCAGTGTAAATGCCCATCTGCTTCAGTGGAGACAGGTATTAGTTTCATTGTGTTGGTCTTTTATTAAGTTCGACAAGCAAACGTTACAGAAAAGCTGTGTGCACAGAGCGTGTTGTTGTCCTTGGATTTTGGCCACATTTTTCCTCATCAGCTTCAGTGTCATTTCTGTGGCTGTTGGCGATCTTGTTAATTATTGTGTGTTACCAGTAAATATAGTGTTATTATAACCATATTTTCAGCAAGTGTTTTTATAGTAGACGTTATAGACTTGTCACGCAATCAAGCATGACAAAACTCTGTTTTGTCTACATCCTGTTGCTCTCTTTAAAATGCCTGAACTACTGCACTGATCTGTTCTCGGACAACTGTGTGTCCTATTCTTCCAGTTTGCTGTAGGATATCAACAGCAAACTGGGTCCATTTGTTCTGCCCAACGTGAGGACTTGTAAGCTTTTCTTGGCTTGGAAAAGCAGCTTAAGGAACTTGATCTTTGGTCTAGTGAGCCCAGCTAGAGCATGCACACGTGCAAGGCCCCATCTCACAGGCCACCCAGTGCTAGGCTTGCCTTTGCTTAGCTAACAACTACATCCACATATGAGGAAGTCATTGACAGGCTGATGGGATGAGCAAAAGGATTCCCACCTGAGTCAGGGCCTTAGAGCAGCACGCTAGTCTCTTCTGTAGCTCCTAGTGTGTCAGTGTGCACTGTTAGCATTTTAGCCCTTTAATTACAGCACCCGCATCAAGGTGCAGCTAGCACCAGCCAACAGCCGGTCTGCTCTAACCAGGACAGACTGTGCTGTATGAAATGTGTTTCATTTGTTTTCACTGGCATCATTCAAGGTTCACTACAGAGGTGTATTTTGTGTTTCAACAAGAGAGCTACAGAATAGATGATTCTTACATTTTCACTTCTGTCATGTGCTGGTGTAGTTCTTAGCCATTGGAGAGAAGCTTTCATTGATTTCCCTTCAATCAGTCCTCCTGCTTGGCTGCCAGGTTGTTAGCGATAACTTTTAGGGCATGGTGCCCCCAGTGGACACTCTCATGCCTTTCAAATGAGGCACTCAACCTTCACACCAAGAGAAAAAGGTAAATTGATTTCATCTTATGTTTGACCTTGACTAAAATGTTGAAATTATTTTGATGTGTTAATGCTTGTTTTTTGGGAGATCTTTTAGGAATGAGGCTGAGAGCATTGTCTGTGACTCGTAGTTGTGTCCTTTCACTGCAAAGGACATTTTAACCCAATGTAACAAGGCCAGATAGGTATATGAGCTTAGTCAGCAGTTACGCCCAGTCAAAGCAGATGGCTGCTAACCCTTAGCCTGGTTCAGAGCTTTCTACCTGTTAAAGAGAGTTTCTCCATTTCACTGTCACAGTGGATTTGGTGGGGTTCTCTCTGTAAAGCTGACTTAACCATTTCTGGGTAAGGAGAGTTTATGATTTATGTGCTTTGATTTCTATAAAGTGTTGGGCCAACAAAGTTATTTTCAGCACTTTGCTTTGAATATATGTTGAATTCTGGTACATACTTCCCCTTCTTCCTGCAGCTCGCCTCATTAGTAACACCGGCTAAGTTAATCTGTGCCATACGGAGAAAGTCAGAGACAAAGATAGAAAGTGTGGAAAATAGGATGTTTGTTGAAGACATAAGATAGACTTAATTAGTCTAAATCAGACTATGGCTTCTATTTTTAGATGTAGATCTGGGTAAAAAGAGGAAAGCGCCAAAGCCTTCTGACCAATCACAGAGGTTAGATTTCAACCAATGAGAGCAGCCCCATGAATAAATCATCATTTATATCCCTTACTCGACTAAAAAGTGTAACTCCTGATCTAAAACAATTATATGTTTTGGTGAAAATTGACATGGCTGAATTGAAAGCACTAAAATCCTATCAGCGCCTAAAATCTAGCTGTATTCTGACGAGGAAATCCTCTATAGAATGACTGCAGTTTGAAGAAAGATCAGAATGGAAAATAAGCTGCCTGTTTCTGTATGTCAGTAAGTTATTAGGCACAACTGTTCAGTAGCTTAACTCAAATAGATGACGGGCTTGAACCATAAAAGCTGCTGTACTACACAAGCAGGTTTACAGAGAATGGTGTGAAATCGAGGAAATATCCAGTGAATGGCAATTCTGTGTGTGGGAATGGTTCAATATGATAAAAGGGCAACAGTAACAAGACTAGTAACATCATTTGCATTTTGTATAGTCCCACATCCATCCGTCCCTTTGCATTTCATGTTTCATATTAATGTTCGTCCAATCCTTGAATTCTTTTGTCTTTTGCCTTGTTTCTGCCGCCCCTCTCAGTGGAGCAGATTAAAAGCAGTGTGCACGTGTGAACTAATCCGTGCGTTAGTGATGGGTTTTAGCCCCTCAGTCTCCGGGCCCTGCCGTACAACAAGCGCAACCCCCCGCTCACTACTATCCCCGGCCAAGTCCTTTCACGTGCATGTGTATTGAGAGTGCACACGTGCTTTTCTGAGTAGTATAAGCCACATCACTACATCCATATACCATTTAAAATTCACTTTTGTTCAGGCTGTCCCGGTCCCTTGACTTTCTGTAGCTGCGCCTGACTGAGGCTTGGAATGACTTGAGCCTGATACAGTACTGCAAATGTTTATAGGCAAGTACTTTCAAAATAAATTCTTTAGTGTTAAATGCCAAGTGAGCAAGAATGAGTTCAAATTTGGTATTGATCTGGATCACCATCAGGATTCAGAATTTACTGTGAAATATGTCTATTGCTTTGGCTCTTAGCTTTTTAGTTTAACATCACTGAGTCTTTATGAGATTAGCATGGTGGGAGAAACCCAATTGTCCTTTAGAAAATGTAAACCATTAAAAAGTATGGTCACAAACTCTTTTGTAAGGTTTTAATAGGATTTCTTCAAACCTTCATTAACAATTACACAGTACACTAAGGCTGCCCAGTAATCAACTGCTCTCCTCTTTATTTACCACTAATCAGTTAAAGCTCAGTATAGTATCCCCCTCTGAAACCGTATTGATTTTTCAGGCATCCATTTGCATTTGATTGCCCCCAGTTTTACAATCTGCTCCCAACCCGGAATCCATGCAGAAACGCATCCCTCTCTGCGACTGCCTGGATGTTCGGAAATATCAAAGTCTGACTCCCTCCCACCCACCCACGAGCAGCAGCAATCCCCAGCATTTCGCCTCTGTTCGCTGCCATCCGAGCGAAATGTGGGTCATCATCCGGCATAGTTCCCATGGAATCCCAACTTATAATTGTTTAGTATCTTTGACAACAGAGGGATGTGTGGGAGAGATGAAAATTCCCATCATTTTTGTCTGTTCTGGCTGTAACTATTGGCTGTCAGTGCGCTTTGTGGAGGAGTGTGAATTCATGAGGAGAGGCCTGAAATAGTTTTTGGCTTTTCTTTTTTAATTTTGAGAAAAAGTTTTAGCTGTCAGTAGCTGAGACCATTTTTCAACATCTCTTAAAAATATTTGGCTTTCCAAGGATAATTTTTTTTATATATTTTTACTATATACTTTACTAAACAAGGATCTAAATCAATACTATGCCAGGTCTGTGGTTAAGACTGTTGTTTCTGACTCCTCTTAGTCCTAGGGCTAAAACTGCACGATGATTGCGGTACTTCTACTAAATGGTCCTAACTTCCACAAAGCAGCAACAAACACAATACTTATAATATTTGTGCTATACCCAATGGAAGTCCTAGTCTCTGGGCAGATTACGTTCACTTCCCCCACGCTCTTTATATCTTTGTCCCTCGCTATCTCTCTCCGGCTCTGCATCTATCCCATCTGTCAACGTTTCATAAAAGAGATGAGGAAGCATCAGTGTCAGAAAAGCAGGGTCTACGTTTGCTCCGGGCCAAAGATTGCTCTAATCTTACGTACGATGTGTATTTGTGTGTATGTGTGCCAAAAGAAACAAACTGCTGCCTCAGCCATGGACCAAATATGACCTTTATCACTCTCGTGTGTGAAGTGGATTGCTGATTGGATATTGATGACTCACACTTCGGTTCATGTGTCATAATTTTGACTAGTAACAGTAAGACACATTGATAAAAAAGGGTACAGCCAAACTTTCCACACCTGCTAGCTCTAAACTAGGACTAAACAAGGTCCTTTCTCAAATTGCCTAAACCAGGACTAAGCAGCAGTATCAATTGCAAACCTCCTTCCAGAACAAGAACAAAACAGGTTCTAAATTAAACCAAATGAATTGTGAGTACCAACACAATGTTAAAGTAATAGTTTAATGGTTTTTGAATATATTTAATATCTAACCCTGAATTGGTGTAAGTTTTATATGGATTACATATCAGTTTAGCTCCTTATTATTATGACAGGCTTACTAATGAGTTTACCATTAGGACAGTAACTCTCCATCTGTATTGTACATTCTCTAAAATTAACTTTGAAATACTAAATTAAAAAAGACATTGGGGCACACACTGCTCTATGCTTTTGCCTGCGGTGCGACTATTCCATCAGTCATACGAGTGAGCACTAGTTTCCTCTGTTAAAAACCTATTTGGTCAGGTGCCACTGTCTGTATGGCTGAGCATGTGACCTTGGCTACTACCATCATGTGAGATGACCACCCCCACCGCTCGTATAATGTAGAAAAAAGGCTGAGGGATATACCACTTTATACTGAAAACTGGCTGACCACATATGATGTCAAATGTTCCAAATAGACTTTTAGGTGTAAAATTTCCCTTAGAATATTTAACTGCATTTTATATTGTATTTGGATTATTAATTTGCTAAGACAACATAAAAACAGTTTGACGTTTTTAACATACGTAAATCCAAACTCTTAGAAAATGTAATATCACTTTCCACCACTCTCAGACAGAACAAAAACACCATATAAAGTATTTTCATACCTTAATAATTATTTTTTATATATATATTTTATATTATTTGATACATATTGCTTAGCCATTGTAGGGTAAAAATGGTGGATGTATATAGGATAAGATATATAAAATTAACACCAATTCTTTTTGAGTGGTAACGAAGAATATTGTTTCCACCCACTAAGGTACATGTAGTTGCAATATTTAGCAATTATAGTTAAAAGTAGACTTGAAGTACAAATGTAAGGGTGGCCATGTGGTCGAAGCCTCGCCTTCTCCATCTATATTGTATGTCACCATCTGCAGAGTATGGATCAATGAGCCACATGTTCTCCCAGTATGTGCTGCGAGCGTGGGAGTTTGGAAAAACTGGACCATCTACGCAACAAGCATCGCTGCTATTTTTAACAAAGGATTTGGAATCATTTAGAAAAATAATCCTCAAATACATCCAGCCAGGTTTTTAGATCACCAACCTCCACATACAAGCTGCCGTTAATTTAATATGGCACTTAATAGATATGGATTAGTATATTAATTGAGGCTTTGTTAACAAAACACCATTTCTACTCATTCTCATTTTTACTCTACTCATTTTTGGCTTTCTTTATTGAGCATTGACATTTTAAATCCACTACAGCGGTAAAAAGACAAAGCCTGTTCTTGGTGAAGTCATCTTGTTTGAAAGGGGCTGTCTAATAATGGCTAAATGCAGTTATTTTAGTTTTTACCACTGCGGCTGTCATCGGTAAAGTATAATTAGTGTAATAACTGGGTGAAGGGTCAAATGCACTCTCCTCATGCATGTGTTAGAAGTAGGTCATATCGGGAGTATGTTAAATGGGAGTCATCATGGGGGGATTGGCTGAATAGTGTATTGACTGCTATCTGGCCTGAAATCTGACCCGTCCCTTTAAAAGCACATCCAGTAATTATGTCAGACATCTTGGAGAGCTTGAGAACTTATCCATTATTTAACACATTCACAAGTTTGAATCTAGGGCAGCCATTTTTTTTCTTTTTTTTTCTTTCTTCCCCCCACCATCTAAGAGCATGTTGGTTCCCGGGAAGGTCTAATGGGAGGAAATTATGCTTGCTTTTTGTATTGTCTCCGCTGTTTTGTGTTTCGTGAATAGAGTTAAAAATACAGCTCTTGTCGTGTTAGTGCGCTTGCCCAGGTGCCCTTTTATATTGCTTTATTTATTTCGCACAAAAGGATTTACAAATGAATATGCATTTTTGCTAATTTTACCTTTTCATTGTCCAATCTGCAAACATTTCTAAATCATGAAATTGGACAAAAAGTATCAAAGCAAGAAGACCGAGCGGGAGCAGCATATGAAAGCATGTGAATAAACTATATCCTTCACTTTTATGTCACAGTGACGAGAATCTAAAGGGATTTGTGAGCACTTGTGTGAATGAGAGAAAAGCACGCGTGAGGTGTGTGTGGTGCTGGAGGTCCGCGCTGATGTGATGTACATATGAAGTGTGTAGGATCTGTAAAAGCTCTCCCGTACCGACTGGGGGGGTTTCAAAGTGCTGCTTAAAAAGGACTCAACTTGAATTACTGTGGAGGTAGTTTGATGGATGCAGTGAGAGGCGAGGGGATTTTAAATATAAAAAAAACTCCTTTTGGTTTTAGTGGCTTTATGCTCTGCTGTGCGGCCATATTTAGAGAAAGGTCACAGAAACACAAGGAACAATCTAGAAAGTTTTCTAATGTTAAAGTTAGCTGCTGCTAGCTGGTGATGCTAATGGCAAATAAAGTACCACTTGACTGTAAATATTTGAGAGTCTCTCACTAATGTCCTTATCCTTCCTACCAGCACAGTAGCACTAGACTGAAAAGACCTAGAAAAGCCTAACATTTGTTTCACTTGCGAAAGGCTTGTGTGGTGTGAGTCCCGTGGAGTCAGGAGGGAGAGGGTGTATGAGGGGTAAAGGTGCTGCACTGACCCGGGGCAGGCTGGCTGCTCGCTCACATGTCAAAGCCAAGGGCTCCTGCCTGTGTCCCATCTGGGCCCAGCACAAACTACAGGAGCAAACACATGCACCAGCCATGACTGTACCAGGACAGTGAAGCAGTCCACGGGCTCTGGACCAGAGCACACGGCCAACCGGCTGTCACTGTGTCCAGCCTGGTGGTTGTGTGCAGTATGTATTTATTTAATTCAGACAATAAGAAATATACATATAAGTAGAATCCTGCTAAAGATGAAAATGGAAATTGTAAATGTTTGAAATGGGGTTTGATCATAGCTTCAGGGATTTTCAACAGAGTAACAGAGTAATATAAGGTCCTGGAAGCAACTGGCCACGTATTATGTAATCCATCACAGATTGAGAGAGATTCATTCAAATAGCTGTCATTTATTACACATCGGAGGCAGTATGTATAATTGTTATTCACCATGTTCTAAGATGAAACATGGTGACAACAGCATCGTTCATACTAAAGTAAACTGCTGCTCATCAAATGTTCAAACTGGTCTTTTGTGCTTAACCTGCTGATCCTGTGAGGTCACATCCAACCAAATTTACTCAACAGTCGTTAGCTCTCGCCGCTGAAGTAGTGTTCACTAAATCCATTGTTTAAATAACGAGTTTTCTGAGAATGTGTGAAGCATTCAGTGGTGAGGTGCCCTCTGTTACATGCTCTGAAGTGGGTGGGGCCAGGTACATCGTATTTATGGTCAGCACTCACTCATATTGTAAGCTGCAATGGGCTTATATTCTTGGGATGAGGGTCTAAATCATAGACAAACCTTTCTACAGAGCGGACATGACTGGTAGCCAGGAAACTGTGACCTTTGACATGTTAGGAGACTGCTAATAACCTTGAGCATACCTTTAAGAGACTTCATCATTAGTTACAAAGGAAATTTTGAAGAACATTCTGACTGTTGACTGTTGTTGGACTTGAAAATTGCATGTAGGAACATCGACGCAGCTCCAGTCACATAATGTCCTTGTTATTAGTAATGGAGCCTGTAGTCTGTAGAGTGTACCAGGGAAGAGCTTGTCAATGTAACCAGAGTACAAATGGCACATCTCAATATGAACACTGAGAAACTTTAGCTTGTGTTTAGCTTTTCTCTCACACTACAGTCTTGGTAAACACCACTGAATCAGCAGTGACACACTCCCCAATAAAGGTCTGTCAAGAACCAGAATGAAATATTTGGGTCGTAGCCACAGCTTGAGATGTTTTGACGATCTGCGGTGCCAGTGCAGTCCCTCGCGTCTCTCACTTGAGGAAGAAATGTACAGCCGACCAGAGTGTTTGTAAGTGTTATCTGAGGTTGTCTTGTCAAGGAAAAAAAAGCTCTCTCTCTGGAGTTTGTTAAGTGGACACCTGACAAGCCTTTGCATAACTATGGTTCACACTGGGCTTTCAATCATCAGGAGTGATAAAGCAAATCTGTGTGACCTCATTTTTGTTACATCAATTTTAATTAACTCCTTAGTGCATGTAATGAATTGAATCTTCTAGTTTAGGAGTAAATGCTATGTTCAAGCAGCCTTGTTGTCCTGTGTATATCCTAGACATTTCCCAGCAGATCTGCATGTACCACCCTCGGGCTGCAGTCAGAGAGGAGACTGTGATGAATTGCAGTTGTGTGTAGGACTAGAGGTAGATACCAGATAGGGATGTTGGGGGTCACTAAGACAGACGTAAACACTGATACAGCGCCTTCCTGACCATTGTGAATAGATCTGATATAAATACACAGATGACCCCAAACCACAACAACTGCATTTGCTATTTGAAATAAGAGAATAGCCAGAAACATTCAAATATATGACCACATTCTGTCTATGAATGGTCTCAGGAAACAATCTAAATTGCAGTCTATAATTTTACATGATACTCTTGCATATTGTCCCCTTATCAGCTCTGTCCATGCATAGACCTCCCCTCACACACACACACAGATAGTAGTAGTCCTGTCTCCACCAGTCTGAACACAGCAGAGCATATCAGACAGCTGTCTAGCCCTCTAGCCCTGGAGAAGTCTGTCTAACCTTTACCTCTGCCCTCTTTTTCCAAGCGTACCGCACCGGTAACATGGCAAAAGCAAAAACGCGGGGTGTAACGATATATATCGACGTTTATCGTTAAATATATTTTAAATTAAGTCTGATGAGTTTAAAACATTCTAATCAGTTAAGTTTTACTTGATTTTTCATATTAATTAAATATTTGATTAAATTACCAAATAATATTGATCAGTATATCGCTATAATATAATAATAATAATAATAATAATAATAATGGTAATGTTTGTGTGTTGATATATCATATCGTGAAGAAAGCTGTGATTTTCTCCCCTAGTATTTTTAAGGTTTGAGCACACCCATCAGTGAATAGGAACCGGAGAGTTCTAGAGTTGGGGTTGCTCCATGAAGTCAGCCCAGTACATCTTGGTCTACCTCTCCCCACTTCCCTCCAGGCAAACTGAAAGAGCAGGTCTTGCTAATGGGGCCCTGATTATGTTATAGCCTCAATTATCTGTCTTTACCGCTCAACTGTGGCCATTAGCGGGATAGATAGTACCCACGGCCCGAGCGCCGTCACTGAATAAGGAACTGTCAGGATGATGGAGCGCACAAGCCAGGCCCAGGTCCCGGAAATACCATTACACCTTGCCCCCCTGCCCCCACCACTGCACACCCACACCACCCCAGCTCAAACTTTCGCAATTTTCAAGAAGGTAAAGAGATCCCAGGCAGGAAGATTTAGTATCACCAAAACATGAAGTGGGTATGTGTCCTGTGGTATGAGGAGTTATGTTACGTGTATGGATTCTTGCAAAATTAATTTAACCTAAGCCTGTTCTAATACAATTTTACCAAAAGGAAACCCAATCTGGCTACTCCTGTTATTGTCCCATTGTTGAAGAAGGGTTGTTGTACGTGGATGAGTTGTAAATTCCTCTTTATATTATTGTTATGATAAGGGTGTGGTGGCATCGCAGAAACTGGTTTGTGGCCATACCTGTTAGAAAATGAAAGAGAAATACATTTCTGTGCATTTTATTGTCCTGACTGTAGTCCTGCCCTGTCGAACAATGACTAACATGTTTATTTATTATTTGTCTGTTGTAGACGGGCTCACTTGAGGCTGTGTTTGGAGCGGTTGAAGGCCCTGATTCCTCTGGGACCAGACTGCAATCGGCACACCACACTGGGCCTGCTCAACAAAGCCAAAGCACATATTAAGGTAACTACTAGCCAAATCCGAAGTTGAACATGCGACTAGCCTCAGCTTAATAACCCCAGAAAAGTCAGCTTTTATAAAACCAACAGATCAAGTATAAAGCTCACATTGTTGTTGTTTATGCACACTCTCCACTGTTGTCTGCCAGCTTTCAGGTGTTTAGACTTTCTGTGCTTGTCACTGTCAGTAACATTGACATAAGGCTACAAGGTTAGAGCTTGAGCAGCCCAGAGGTGGTGCCCATTGCCACAACCTTCACTAAAATCGAATGTAAACTGATGCATTGGTAATGAAGTCGACTCGGTAAACAAGGCAGCTAGGGCACATCACTAAAGTGGCTCCAAATGCTAAAATTAACTCTTCTCAGTAGCTTAATCAAGACTGTTTATCAAAGTCTGGAGTTTACATGGCTATATTCTATGATGTGAAAACAATAATCTGTCTAAATGATCATTTCTACTTTAGTCCCTCCTCTGGCTTCTACAGCAACATCAAAACAGCATTTGTGGGTTACCAGTTTGACCAAGAGAAATTTTGTTTATGAGTATTGATGTAGCTGACACAAACACTAATTTGATATTTCTGTAGAAACTCTAAGGGAAAGTACTAAAGTGAAATAATAATATTGTCAGATTGACTACTTTACATCATAAAACCTCCAGGCTACAGCTTCAATGGTTTTAATAAAGTCACTTATTGCTAATTCCATATTTTTTCTCAGAAACTTGAAGAGGCGGACAGGAAAAGCCAGTACCAGCTGGAGTCCCTGGAGCGTGAGCAGAGACACCTCCAGCGTCAGCTCGAGTTGCTGAGGGGTGGTGTTGGAGCGGCCCCTGGCCTCGTGGAGAGTGAGAGGATACGCATGGACAGTGTGGGCTCCACCATGTGCTCCGACCACTCCGACTCCGACCAAGGTCAGTCAGCCCTGCTGTTCAGAGGTAGACTGCAGCTGCCGAAGACAATATACAGGCCTATTGTTGTGTAGAAAGACCTCAGACAACCTACACTGACATAGTACACAGCTAATGTATTGGAGCTGAACATACAGCTTATTGAATACATCAAAGGTACTGCTCAGGTTTAGGTGTATTTGTAC
The DNA here is from genome assembly GCA_036025475.1 of Philypnodon macrostomus. Taxonomy (NCBI): domain Eukaryota; kingdom Metazoa; phylum Chordata; class Actinopteri; order Gobiiformes; family Eleotridae; genus Philypnodon; species Philypnodon macrostomus. The sequence goes on along the minus strand of JAVQKC010203532.1, from coordinate 10,770 downwards.
TCATAGGTAGAATTGATTTGCAGTTGGATTTCAGTCTTTTAAAAGACATAGGAAAACATAGCAAAAATTAACAGTTTGTGCAAATGAGCAGTATTCACAGTCCATTCACCAATCAGTGGCTCACAAACCACCATTTGCTTAGCTTTTGTATACCTAGATAAAACCTGTAAAATTGAACATTGAACCTGCCACTGAATTCCTGTGATATTTGTGTCCACAGAGGAGATTGAGGTGGATGTTGAAAGCACAGAGTTCTCCCATGGAGAGCTGGACAGCGTGAGCACGGCCAGCACCAGCGACCTGGACGACCACAGCAGCCTCCAGAGCATGGCCAGTGACGAGGGCTACTCCTCCTGCAGTGTCAAACTCGCCTTTACCTCCTAGAGCTCCATCTCACCCTGATCCTCACCCTGATCCTCACCCTCTCTGCCAAACCCAAATATCCCGTCTGTTTGTTTCTTCTGTCGTGCTCGTGTCAGCCTCTCACCTGACGAGATGGCTACACTTCCAGCTAATGGCACGGCATTGCCCCTTCCCCTCCACAGCGCCCCCTACTGCTCCTAGTATTTAGTTTGGCTTCCTGATGTCCATGTGAGGCTGCCAATTGATTTGTTTAAAGGGAGAGCAGACACAGATGGAGATGAAGTGTTGATTTTTAAACCCACACTACTGCAGTGAATGAAAGGACCCTTTATTCCCCTTAATTTGATGTTCTCCTTAATTTGATCCCAAATGCACTTAAATCCTTGTTCCTAGGAGAGTAATGTGAGTTGATGTTGTTTGTGTGTGCATGAGGATTTGGCGGAGACACACTGGCTCAACAACTTGCCAAATCAGCACTGTCCCACATCACCATTCCCCCCTGTCCCAAATAACCCCGTCCTATGTTTTTATTGATACCTCTGCTCCACACTGCAGAAGCTTGGACACTTATTGGTGCTATTGTCAAACAGACCAACGGGGAAACACGTGAGATCCACCATCAAGCTTTCAAAGCAGACTGAGTGTGTATGCAGTGATTGTTCCCGGCTTCCATCACAAAAGCAGAGGAAAAGGAAACATTCCCGTTGAATGTGGTTGTGCTTGGTGCATTTTTTCAAATGACAAATAGTACTTTGTGTGTTTGTGTGTTTGTTTTTCTTTGGGTCCCTTTCCCCTCGACAAGCAGCTACAACAAGCTATCCTGCACTTGCCTACTTTAGAGCTGTCCATAGAAATGGCACAAAGCGATAGAAAACTATTAAAAAATACAACAGCAACAATCAAAAGTCAAACAGACTTTGGGATAAATGTCCATCCTCTTTCCAGCAGTAACAAGCAATAACTTCTGTCTTTTGTCAGTTTTGAACTCCTCATGTGCATTTTCCCTTAAAGACACATTTGTGACCGTCCAAAAAGCAAATCTGCTTGTTTTTGTACATATACGAATAGCATTAAATGAAAAGAAACTGGGTTTTAAAAGGTAGAGCTCGTGGTTAGATCTATTGCCTCTGTTGCTGTTTGCCCTGTGTTTATTGTGCATTTTTAATTACATTTTGGAAAGATTTTATCTTCAGAGTGGCATGGACACTATAATATTACTCTGTTTGCTGATTGAAATTTTCAAAAGTTATTCATTGTTTTGTCCTGAGATGGGACAAAATTCACTCTGAAAGTGACAGTAACATGCAGTGACAATACGTGACCAGTAGGGCTTCAGCTTGAAGAGACTGTGGCTCATATTTATGGACTTTTGTTTGCGTGAATGAAGTAAAGGCTGTATATGGCATTCCTTTAGTGATCACATGACCTGTGCAGCTCTCACATGATCAGGAGACAGATGTGCAGAAGAAACGGGTGTGTGGTGTGGCTGTGCCGACCTCATCCTTCACTGGCATTAAGAGTCACTTCAGTCTGGTCACTGTCAGTCCTTTTGTGTGAAAGAAAAATTACCTTTGAATATTTATTTTTCATCCCTCAGAAATCACAAGAGAAATGAATTAACTTATTTTGGGTCTATCTTATTTTACTCCTTTAAAAGCATATTCACCATTCCTTATTTTAAGAAATGTATATTTTATTGGTTATTGTTATTTTTGTGGGGAGGGCAAACATGTAGCCATTTTGTTTTCATTATTTCTGATATTTTATTCAATGGACACTTGAAATGTAATTGGCCCCTAAGCTGCTCCTAGTGCTGAGCCTCACCTATAGTTAGAGCCTTGTTCAGGGATGACCCCTCAGCCGTGCCCCCTGTGCTACCTGCAAAACTAAAAACATGTACATTTAAACATGGTCAGTTTCTCTAAAAGCAGGTACAAGATAATGTATAGTTTATTAGTCTCAGGGGCAGATGGGGGGGGGGCCTCGAGAATGAGGCTAACCAATAGACTTTAATATTGAGCCAGCTACTACACAATAACAGGGGTCTAAAACTCCACCTTCCTCCATTGGGAGGATTGTAGTCTCTATTAGACTTATGTTTCAGTTGACAAAGTGTGTCTTACCTTTTAAAGGCCTCTGATTGAGGGTTTAAAATATAAAGAACAAATTTGTTGAAGGACATATTTTAGGTGTTGATCTAAAGGCTCCTGTAGAGCTCTGTTGAGGTTATCACGACATGGCACAGTCCGAATGTCACCGCTTTGGTGCTTCATTATAAAAAACAGAGATGCCAAAACAACCTGGAACACCTCAAATGTCCTCTTTCTCTGGGGACAGTTTACATTTACTCTGCCCCTTTAACTTATTTACCTTCATCTTGTCTTTGTTTATTTTTCTTTTTATTAGGGAAACCTGCACTGTCAAAGATAAAGGTCCCTCGATGTTAACCATTTCACATTCACCTCGTCCAGACCTGACTCAGACCGCTGTGTTAAAATTAAAGACGGGTGCTGTATTATCTATTGTGGAAATCGTTTATTTAAAATGGGTAAAACTAGCAGTGATTTTTCTGACACCACGTCTGCTCCATCCCATTACAGAGTGTGTTGGCTCCACGTTGTTGCCGACACTGTGGTGAAACCCGTTTACACCAAATTCAGACGGGCCCGATTACATCCACCAAAGCTCTATAGTTTTATTTGTAAACTTTAGTCTATCACTTTAGTCTATCACTTTAGTCACGCGGTCTGAGGAAGGGCTTCTGGTTTTGCTGCGAACTCCAAAAACATGGCATATCTCCATAAGCTGGTCATCGTCACAAAGTGATATTTTTACCTCTTGTGTCTAGAGTTAGACGAGTGCTTTGGTCGTGGCTAAAGGTTATAGTGTTAGCTTTTCAGGAGCATCAGCAGCTTGACCGCACGTGTGCTGAGGTCAAGTTATCAAACCAAACCTAAAGGGAGTCCTCCTGTTGTCCCAAACCTGTGGCCATTCTCTGTAAAACATGCACTCTTGTGGTGATGATGATGATGGTGATTCTAGCTGTGTAAGATGAAAATGCAATACTTACAATAAAACACAAAGATTTTCAAACATGAATACGCCCCATTTGTCTCTTTTTGACTAACAGGTCTAAATTAAATAAGGTCTAAAAGTGGGATAAACCAAGACTGAAAACCTAAGGCCCATAGTAGCTAGGATCAATGTATTTTTACCATATCACCCTACCCCAGACATAAAAAGCTACGATTTATGTACAGTGACGACATAGGCCTACACGTGCTGTGAATCTGTCCAAAGTCACATGAAGTCTGTTTGATCAAAGCAGTCACGAGGGAAGTTACACAGTTTTTTTCCCAAACCAGCCACATGAGCAATGAGCATCCACCACATGAAATATAGGTCTCACCATATCACACCCATATCACAGCTTATAAACATGCTGTACAGGCAAGACCTCCCAGGACGCACTAAACCACTGGATTCTAACAAAACCATCTTCTGTAAATCATATTGTGTGCAGCAAAACTAGTAAATAGTCTAGTTAGTTTATATAAGTCACAAAAAAGTTATATATTATCAAGGTTTCAGTTTATTTGTTATATGCACATTCAACACAGGGTCAGAAAATGCAATGAAATGCTTTGGATCGGAAGAACCGTTAGACTCGCTAAGATAGTCATGAAGTACTAATAACATGCAGTAATAGTACATGGTAAGAAAAAAGTGTGCAAAAAAAGAGACTACATGCAAGTGTTTAAATTGAATTGACTTTGCGCTCTGCTGTGTGGTTATTCCATGTGCTAGGCCTGTTCTCAATCTGTGACCTCATTTGTGTCATGAGGGGCAGGTTGTCAGGCCCGGCTTTCTGCGACATTGCGTCCTTGTTGAGAAGAGAGGATGTGGCAGTGATACTGTAGAGTGTCCCTAAAGGCTACTGACAACAAACACCACCACTTACAAAGAGATGTATCCACAGTTGATTCCAGTGCTTTACATTTATATCATAGACCTGTCTAATAAAATACATGCTTCTAGAGGCATTATGTGGGTCAGTTAGTATATGTAAAGTAGATAAGCAATGTAGAGCTTGTATTTTTACATGATATATATTTCATATCCCACCTTTGTTAGTGATGCAACATCCTCTTGAACATGGAACCATATGTCTGAGGATGTTCCAGTCGGAGAATCTAATATAACTAGACGAAAAGACAAATATAAACAAACCTGCCTATAGTAATATTTCTGTAGTAAAGGTTCGTACCAACTGGTCTCCCTTGACCTTTGCACAGGATATGCATTTTTTGACCCAAACCAACATCAACCATTTGTCCTTCTGGAGAAAAGCAAAAGTAAAGCAACACATTTGGTACTGAAAGAAAAATCCTACATTTGCTAAAGATGAACTAAAAAGCATTGTTAAAATGAGGACCTTTAGGGATGAGCATCTGGCCTTCTCTCTGAAGTGAGGCGTAGTTGAGAAATGGAGGAACGATGATGATTAAAAGAAGACACTTTCCAATGTTCATTATCCATGAACCATATGAGTGTCTGCTTTTGACTTCAGCTTGAGTCTGGGGTCGCTCTTCATTCTCCGAGATTATACACAGAAGAATATCAAAACATAAAAAACATGAGGATTAACTAATGACATGTTTCAGTTATGAAATATAAAATGTGGGTACTGGTGTTATGCTACATAGTAATTTCCAAGTCTAGTCTATAAATAGTTATTTTTTTAAATGCTAAATAAAACTGCTTTCTGTAATAAACAAATAACGATGTAAGAGTATTCAGGTAAAACAAAGCCTATACAAATACTGCATGTCTAATTTCGCATCTGAAAGTAGTAATTCATTCAAATTCATGTAATAAGATGTAGTGTGCAAGTATTTCTGAGAGATAAGCATCGAGCTGTCACATGTAGCCTAGCGGTTAGCAGCCCGCTATACTCCACTATATACCTTTTTGTCTCCATTGGCATGATCCTTGTTTATCGTCTGGGCGTCTGCTCTTCTGCGCATTTTGGGATGAATGAAGCGTTGGTGAACTTAAGTTTACATTCATAAAAATGTTCTTGCACTGGTAAGAATGAATGAAAACAATCGTAACAACTTCCTGGTGGACGTACAGGAGCCGTGATGAGACAAACTTTATACGCCGCTTTGCCTTGTAAACAGTATTGTGGAGTGGGATCGAATCGAATGCGCTTTAAGTTGTATTAGTAGCCAATAATACGACTGATTATGATTGGGCAATAGAATCTAGTCAGAGTTACTTACATAACTTTGGTGAATCGTTTTATTTAGACTATTTGGGTCTGTGCTGTGGGAGAAGGGGGCGTTGTGGGTATAAAGTTTCATTATGCAGCTTATGGGAAGAATTAAAAATCAAAATAAAATAAGGTTGCTTTTATTTTACCTAAGCTATATCTGTGCAGATTGCTGACACTGTCCTTTGGGTTGGCATGATAACCACCTCAATAGAATAATTAATCTCAGTTTAATCCCCAGAAAAATGTACCTACAATTATTATTATTATTAATGCCAAACAAGTCTATCCTCATTTATCCATGAAATAATGTAGGCTATAGAAATGGTGAAACCCCAACAATGGGCTCTGTTTAGATAGCAGATGAGTGGTGACTTGAACCGGGCAGGGAATTCATTGCAGTAATTAAAAAGCCGGGCTGTACCAAAATGATGAATGTCAGGTATTGACTCGCCGTCAGGCATGTGTGTTTGCGTTGTTTTTGTTTCAGGCGAGCCAGGCTTGATTAAACCTAATGATGCAGGGCCCTGTCAGCCTCCTCCTTCTGTGCCACCTCCACACAATTAGGGCACCAAGAGAGGGATGTTATAATCAGACAGCTATAGCCACAATATAGTTTAGTGAAACTTTGGTTTGATCTAGATACACGCACTGGCCACTAGACCTGTTTGCCCACTTGTGTGTTCAAATAGCTCATCAGCCTGTTAATCACATTGATTTACTGATTTTTTTTTAAGATAAACCAGTTGATTGGCAGGTTGGCTTCAGCAACAGAAGGCCTCACAGTGTCACCTTTAGGTACAATGTCTGTGCCCAGTGAGTGATGGTATACCACAGTCCACATGATCCTATGGCTTTGTGAAACTCTACTGGGAAATCAAATGCAGATTTTTATTTATTTATTGTAGTCTTAGTTATGGATTTAGTTGTATAGCATACAGAAGATAGAAAAAGCTCAGCGCATGATGTCCTTGTTTGTACTTGAAGTTTGTTCTTTGGATTACTGGTGTAGGGTCATGGCGTCTGTCTGTTGACATAGCCCTAAATCAAACCAAGGATTTCAGTGATTGAATCTTGCCTTTGTCGGGTGTGACCTGTGGTGATCCTGAACTGCATATGTGAAGCACAGTACTCGATATTGTTGCACTTGAAATCTCCATATGATATAAGTGATGTGATTGGGTGTTTTCATCTCTGCATTTTGTAAACAGACGCACCTCACTGTATACAAATTCAAAAAACACTCTTTGAATATTACTTAAATGCCACTTATGTAACATGTTATATTTAGTATGATGTGACATTTTCCAGTATTTATCCAACCATAGCAGAAAAGTGCCTTACACTTTATTAGTATTCTAATGGGGTATTTCACATTCCTTTGGGGCACTGTTAACATCTGCACCACCACGTAGGGCTACTATGAAAAGCTATTGCCTTATTGCCCGGTCACCTTGACACCATTTTTGCCATTTGCGCCATGTCCGGAGGCAGCAGCAATTTTTAACGTGTTGCTTCCTGCCTCTAGCTCTGACATTCAGCAGAGCTTCACACAATGCATTTCGGCCTTACAGTTATAGGCCACCTTTTCACCACAACACATATAAGATAAGACAGTGACTAAAATTGGATTAGTGCAAATGATTTTGACATTTTGCACATGACCTATGTGGTTCTCTCACACCAGTTTTTGGCTGTGTTATAAAACCCGCCTATTGGCTCCTTATGAAATATTCGATTGAGATAAATGCTTCTATACAGACATGTTGGAGATATAGCAACGTGTCAGAGAAATCAAGCTGTGATTGAGATAGCAGTGGTGGTGAATGCAAAACCATTTCCGGTTTATTTTATCTCCATTGTCACATAAAGGAGGTTAACTGTGTGACATGTCCTCAATGGGGTGTCTGTATCATCGAAGGCCATCACTAACTGTTGCTAGGGCTGTTCATATCTTCCAACATGTCTACGTGGCTTTATTAAATACATAATATATTCATGTTTTATCATACATGTCAACACAATTCTTTTTGCAGAACAGTTGCTTACACATTGATCAAGCATAACATTATGACCACCTGCCCTTAGTTCCCATTTCAGCCCCATATACAACAAATGGAGATTTACTCTTTCAGAATCGCCATTATCTTCTTCAGAATTTTGAGCTCCAGTAGTTCATTTGTTGGTTCTGCCATCACTCCTCAATGAGCACATAAGGACAGGGGATGTCCTAGGACAGTCCTGTTGTTTGTGTGTTTATTGTTTGTCTATTAACTTTGTTACTGTTTGCAATGATCCTGTTTATTGTTTACATACATCTCTTTTTGTGAAGCCCTCTGAGGCAACTTTGTTGTGATATAGGACTATACAAATAAAAATTGAATTGAATTGAATGAGCCTTGGCCAACCACAATCCCGTCACTGATTCATTCCTTTCCTGAATTGTATTGTATTATGTTATTTACTTCACCTGTCAGTGGCTGTAATGGTTGATGTATACAGAGTAGCATCTTTTGGTGCTGATTGGCACACGTAACCTTTGCCCATTTTACTTGCAAATACACAAATTATAGCTTTATTTCAATGGTTTATTGCCTCTTACACAAAAATGACCTTAACATACAAGTCAAACTGCATTGATGGAGATCTGCTTTGATTGATTCTGCAATTGATTGTGGAAACATAACTGTATAAGACCATATAGACGTAAATGTTGCAGCCTCTTTAGGTAATTTCTTAGTAAATGATTTGCTTGGTGTATTATCCCGCACTGGTCATTTATTCTTTTCATAACTGCTTTAATGTAAATGGATATACACAGGCCATACTTGGATAAAACAAGCTCTTTTCCTGGAAATTCACCATGTCTTTCATGTATTTATGAGTATAAGCTCCTGGGTGTTCAGTGGGCTATAGGCATCACAGGCATCAGTCTTCAGTCCTTCGTCTTCTGCCTCCATGCGGCGCTCATTGATTTTAGCCCCTCTCTGCCGAAGTGCACCATCAATCAATACAGTAACAAGTCTTCATTTATACTTGAGAAATGCACTTTCTGACTCAGTGGGCACACAGTCCTGGTGTTATGAATGCAGCCAGTGAGAGGCCAGGGTGTCCCACTTGGCCTTGAAACTTATCTGACCAACAGCTAATGCATGTGCATCTATGGATCTCCTCCAAAGACTGTTAAGAATAGTGAGACAATGGTGACGTCTTGTATGTATGCATTCATAGGACATGGCTGGCTGCGGATAAATGGAGACAGAAGTGGATAACATATTTGAAGGGTTTGTATTATGAGAAAAGTAATACGATAATTCAGCTACAAGTGTACTGCTTTTGCCAGTCCCAAGCCCTGATAAATGGAGATGATTGTGTCAGAAAGCATATATCTTAAAAAATACTTAATATGCAAATCACTATGCATAACATTTGTGGATCAGGATCACAATCAGGATCCAGGATTTTTTTCTGACAATTGTGACATGAGCCTATTATAGCTTCTTAGTATCTTCACCTGGTTTAGCTCCACAAACTGATCTTAGCATCACTGCGAGTGTGATCATGCACTTAATTTTATACTCTTATCCTCATTATTCCTTATCTCTGTAAAGTTTCATCTTACTTCAGGAAAAAAAAACACATTTCATTACGCGCTTGACTTTTAATTTCCAGAAATATATTTATAGCAGCCCAGCATGCCGATTAATTTGCACCGTGCTGCACTAGTGAGGCTCAAACAGCAGGGGTAATGGCGGCATAGGGACAGGTTCATTAGTGAGAATGAGACGCTGGCTGAATGGAAAATAAAATAGATGTCTTTCTTTCACTGGTTTACGCTTAAATATGTGAAGTTTCTCTTTTCCACATATCGCTGCCTCCACGCTGCACGTCCCGGGATGACAGCTCCTCCTCCCGCAGCCCACCCCCATCGCCTTTCCCGGTACTCGTGTTTGGTATGGTCCGCTCCTCCCCTACCCTACGTCTCGCGGATGGTAGTTTCTATTGGGAGAAGGTCAAATGACTCCGCATGTCTACCTCTGTGTACATCCCGCAACGGTGCACGGCTGATGAAGAAACACCTCTACACGCGCTTAATCGTATGCGTCCAAATGTGATTGTGGCTCGACGCACGATGTCCCTTTGAAAGTAAGTACCAGGCTTGTTTACATGCGTTGAACCTTTACTCGGGCGAATATTTTGATACGGGCCAGAGAAGTCGTTTCCCTTATTAAGCTTTAATGTTTGCAAAGTGTTGAGTTTCCATTCAGACGCTGCAGCATATGAGAGTAGTATTGGGATATTTTTGAACCACTCTCGGGATGCTGCCGTTTCCAGTGGAAGCAGGTGGGATGATGGTGTGAAACGCGGGTGGCAGCCTCTATAAACAAAGCCGGGAGTTATTTTTGAAATGATGTGTTACTAAAAATGGAACTTCAGTGTTGGAAATGTGAATAATTGTACTTGCGTAAACCGTGCGTCATATACTTTTTGACTGAGAATTAAGTTGAACAAAAAACACCCACATAAATAGCCATACTGTAAAAATGCTTTTAAAACAAAAGTTTTAAAGTCTGTGAATAGTTTGCTTAAGAATATTCATGAAGATGAGTTTCTCACGAATTCAGATTAAGTCTATGGAGGTAGTAATTATTATGGAATCACGTCCGTCCGCGTCCGCAGATCCTGGCTGTGAACGCCATAACTCAAAAACAAATTGCTGGATGAGTTTAAAATTTTGCACACAGGTACATATAATGAAGACGCCGAACTGTTTTGATTTTGGTGCTTCTACAATGATGATTAATTAAGTTATTAATTAATTAATTAATTAATTAATGACCTAAAGCTGTGAACGCAATAACTCAAAAAGTCTTTGCTGAATCTTTTTCAACTTTTGCACACAGGTACATATCATAAAGATGCAGAACAGGATTGAATTTGGTACTTCTACGATTAATGACAATTAATTAATTCACTAATTAATGCCCTGAAGCACTTTATTTGAACCATTAGTCCTGCTGAACATAAACAAAATCTCATGAATGTTGTCACATTGATCTGGGCAATTGTATACTTAATGTACATAGGCACATTACAGAGGTCAAATAAAGAATGCCTCTATAGCGCCCCCA
>JAVQKC010203529.1:0-18002 GCA_036025475.1 Philypnodon macrostomus | reverse complement strand
GTCCTTCTTTAGTCCTGGTTTTGTCCTTCTTTAGACCTGGTTTTGTCCTTCTTTAGTCCTGGTTTTGTCCTTCTTTAGACCTGGTTTTGTTCTTCTTGAGACCTTGTTTTGTCCTTCTTTAGCCCTGGTTTTGTCCTTCTTTAGTCCTGGTTTTGTCCTTCTTTAGACCTGGTTTCGTCCTTCTTTAGACCTTGTTTTGTCCTTCTTTAGTCCTGGTTTTGTCCTTCTTTAGTCCTGGTTTCGTCCTTCTTTAGACCTGGTTTTGTCCTTCTTTAGTCCTGGTTTTGTCCTTCTTTAGACCTGGTTTTGTCCTTCTTTAGACCTGGTTTTGTCCTTCTTTAGTCCTGGTTTTGTCCTTCTTTAGTCCTGGTTTTGTCCTTCTTTAGACCTGGTTTTGTCCTTCTTTAGACCTGGTTTTGTCCTTCTTTAGACCTGCTTTGAACCTGGTTCCCACAAAGTCACTGGGAGGACATAAGTAATGCTTTCCCAGCCCCAGTGCTGAAGTGCTACTGCGTGACAATTTAGACCTAATTTAGTCTTAGTCTAGTCCTTCTTTAGGGCTGGTTTGGACTGGATGTAGTCCTTCTTTAGACCTGGTTTAGTAATGATTTTCACCTATCGCTTCCACAAAGTCACTGGCAGGAAAAAATGTGAACGTGCCCCAACCCCTGTGCCTATGTGTGCTGTGTGACAATGGCAGCATTTCAAGTGTTGATTAAATATTGAGTGATGCGTGTTATCTGCCTCATTATGTCAGACATTTTCTCTTCTCTGCAATTCAGCGTTCTTGCAACCCCTTCAATAATTCTCATTGTTTTTCCCGTGAATTCATAATATCTCTGTTTCTTCAACAATTTGTCTCATCCAAATCAGTTAATTAGATTGTAATGGATTTTCATTGCAATGGTATAGCGATTTCACATTTTTTAGTCATAGATATGGATTGCTTTGGGTTGATCTTGATTTTAAATTTGTTGAACTAATGCATCTGATTGGCTGCTGTGCCGATGTGGTACGGGTGGCAAAACTATTTGTTCATTCATTCACTTCGTTTAAATGAACGAAAATGCATCTCTCCAGTCCTAACGTACACATTTAGCTTGCCGTTTGTGTGCTCTGAATTCAAAACATCCCCAAACAAAGTGGTTCTTGTTCGAAGCACCTTACAAATTCTGGATTTGGAACAACCACTATTATTCACGTAAAGCTAATAAAGCCATTGAAATCAAAATAATTCTACATTAAATAAAAATAAAATATGTCAGAAAGGCTGGGCTAAATTGGCAAAGACGTTAAGCAGTTAAGCAAGACGGGAAGGCTAAAAAAGGCCAGTCTTCACAGCTGTCCGCTTGAGCTGCAATTAATATTCCATGTCCACTTCCCGACAGCCCCCGAATATTTCAAGGGCCACTGTTTTTTTCTCCCTGGCTGCTGAAGAGGCTTAATCATCTTAATGTTTTAGCGGTTTTTAACATTTCTATTTCGTATGTCGTTGGACGTGTGTGATGGGGGGTGAAGATGTTTTTGCGAGCCAAAGCACATCGGGACAGACCTGATTACTTCAATTTTCTTCCATCTCTGTACCCAGGCTCCTTCCTCTGCCCTAAATAATCCAGTATGGAGGCTGTCATTTGGGCAGGCAGCTGTTTTTTGGCAGTTTTTCTACTCCTCTTCCTTGCCGATGGGGTGGATCTTGCAATAGGTATAATGTGGGCATAATAACATCAACAAAAGAGCTCATTCTAGGCTAATGCAGAGCAGGGACTGGGCCACTGTGTTTAAAGGTTTTTATGGTTTGGCAAGGCAATCCAACTGGAATGTCTCTAGTATTTAGACCAGAGGGTGTTTTGACATATTTTATAAAGACATGATTGGTTACCTGGTTTAGTCCTAGTTTAGACCAGCTTTAGTCATAGTTTAGACCAGCTTCAGTCCTGGTTTGCCTAGTCTTGACAAGGTTTGTACCTAGTTAAGCTCTGTTTTAGATCTTTACATCTAATCTAGACTTCATTTTGAGTGTCAAGGGAACATTTGAGGGGGTCTGGAGCCACCATAAAATAAACCTAACAGTGCTCTTATAATCCCCATTGTTTTACCATCATTTGTGTTGTCATCGTTTGTGTGACCTTTTGAAGCTTCCCCGAATATATACTTCTATCTGATTTCAGTTCCATTTTAGGATATTGCATTAGAAGAGAAGCCATTGGCATTGTAACCAAAGTCTTTTATGCCTTGTCTTTGTGGTTTCCAGCTTGTGGGGTCTGGGTTTCATCACCTATATTACATCTCTCATTACAAAACACACTAGCCCACTTCTTAAGTCACAGTTTCTTTATGAGCTTCTCGTGCCTCGAGCGTAGACACTGTTGGATTTTATTGGATCTCAACTGTCCATTTTCCTCATCATTTTTTATATATATGAATGGGGGTATAGTGCCTTGAAAATTCGAAAAAAAAAGATTTCAACAATGTTTTCTTGCATACGTTATGGTTCACTGCAACGTCACTTGACCCGAATGTGTACTTATATAAAGACATTTTGTATACATAAATGATTGAAAAATTTAAAATGCAGCCTTAAAAGGTCCACAGGGATTAGTGAATGGATATTCAAGCTTATAAATTAATCATTCTTGTATCCTGCTGTGCTAAGCTCTACAAATGAACTAACTGGCCATGTCATTAGATACACCTATTACACAGTATCACATGGCAGCAAGGTATTGCATTTGACATACACATATGACAACCCAACCATCAACATGAAGAAAAAAGACAACTTAAGCGGTCTTAAATGTGACCTGGTTGTAGGTGACAGGTATGCTGCTCTGAGTGTTTCAAATACTGGTTGGGGTTGAGAAGAAAATCAATTATCCAGTGAGTGCCAGTTCTGAGGGCGAAAATGCCAAGCTGATTCTCCAATTCACACACTCTCTAGAAATGACCAACCAACTCTAAATACCCAAAACATCAAACCTTGAGGCTGATGGACAATTGCAACAGAAGATCTCACCTAAGGCCACTTTATTAAATACAGGTCGTTCCAAATAAAGCGGCCCGGGAGTGAATACAAAATCCAGACCCATCTATATGCAGTGGGCATGCTGTTCTCCATTATATATCCGTTTGCTTGTCAATCATTCTGAAAACTTTGTTAACCTGAAGACTTCACTCTTTCCAAGGCCCTAATTAAAGCTCAAATGCAAATGCTAATTATCTGCCATAAGCCTAACCTCTAGTCCCCTCCTGGTGCGACACAGTCATCACAATCCCGAACACACTCGCACACTAAAGAGGCTTCCCGCCAGTCCCTCGTTGTCATGGAGCCTCTGCAAATCAAAACCCCGTCTGCAGAAGGGGTGTACCTGGAGCGCAAGCAACTCAAAACAAAGCCACTTAACATTATCAACACAGTGACAATCACAAGAGAAAGATATAAGAAGCTATTTAGGGAGATGCTAAGAGAAGAGAAGTGAGGAGCAAGACTGTGGGACGTGTCTAGCCTTTTCAGAGTTTCAACAATGGGCACCTCTCATTAAGTTATTTTGAATACTCAGGTTGTAACCACTGGTGATTTTGTGGGAGAAACTAACTTTGCTGGACGTAAGGATGTATTTTCTATTGTTTTCATGTGGTCCTAAATTTGAACGGATCCCAATTAAAGACTGGATAGTATGGTATGGTTAACCTACATCTGAAATTGACTTGCAAAAGACCTCTGTGTACCACTATAAAGAGCCTATATTCAACCTGTGGAACCCATATGACGATTTGAGAACCTCTGTTCTTCTTCAATGCAATGCTATTTAACGAAAGTACAGTTTTAACCATGGGAAATTTTTCAATAGAAATCCGCAGCATCAGCAATTTTAGCATATTTTTGATTCCGACTAGACTTGATTTATAGTTGGTTTTCACTCTGAGTTGGGCACTGGCAAGGTGGGGAGGCAGTGGTGCCGGTTCGAGTCCCCGGCCGAGCACATACTGTTGCTGTGTCCCTGGGCAAGGCACTTAACCCACATTGCCTATGAAAAATTGTGGTTGTGTGTTTGGGGTTTGGAGGTGCACCAGTGCAGCTGTGGCTACACCAGAAGCTTACAACCACCAGTGTATGGAGTGAATGAATAATGCAATTGTAAAGTGTCTCTGGGTGTCCTGAAAAGCTCTATATAAGGACATAATAATACTGTTATTACTAATGTCATTCTAGCTCCTTGGGCACACCGCTCCATCATGTTTAAATAGATGTTCCATTTCAGTTTAAACTGTGAGTGTTAAGAAAACTTTGTTGAAGTTATTGCTATTGCTGCTGACGTATACCATGTGTTATGCACATATTCTCATGATTAACATCTTCCAGTCCTTATTTCGGGCATAATTAACAGCTCTCTTCCTTGTTGCCACACGGGCACCTAGAGGGGAGGGAGTGCTGGAGAAAAGTGCTCAAAGGGCCCCTTCAAGCGCTGCATACTAATGTACAATCTCTCCTCTTCATCATCATCTGTTTCCCAGGGTTTCTCAGCATCCTGACAGTGTTTTACTTTATGTACAATAGTTGGTAAATGTACGTTTTAAATGACCAATCCCACATTCAAAACAACAATAAAGACAAAACAGTTGGCTTTCGCAATCAAGCAGTGATTTATAACAACTATGACTCAGATGCATTGTGGGTAACATGCTTTCTCAGTGAATAGCCTTCTTTTGTGTTAGAAGAATTAGTTGCAGATTTGACACATGGAAATAATCCATGTTGATGAATGCAGCTTAGTTTGTACCTGAGGTTACATTAATTAGGTTGCCATGCCGACGATTCTCATACATCTGAAGAAAAGTGTGTTGTCCAAGGTTCTGAAATTCCCACATGTTAAACTATGATGCACTGCAGCTGAGCCAACACGCTGGTTTTAGTTGGGATCTCGTGTGACTGGAAATCAATTAGATACAGAATAATTAAAGAACTGAAAGAATGAGGTGACCTGAAGAGACAACCAAAGCACAGGGTTTTTCTTGAAGACCTTTTTACCAGCTTACCACAGAATTCAGATAATGTGAATATAATGTGAATAAGTTGAGAATTTGTTTTATTTTTAAATTGTAGTAAATTGGTCAAATTTGACAGTTGACTAAATAAAAAAAATATTAAATAAAAATAAAAAATATAATTTCAATAGCTGGTACAAAAAAAGCGCATCTTGCAAAATGTCCCCAAAGCACTGATAATATAGCTTCATAGTGTACTCCTAGAAATATGTGAATAATTCATCCACACAGAAAAATAGTCCTCCTGTTTTGTTGCCTTTTCTCTCACCACATGCACCTGCCACTTTAGTCAAATAAACAGTTATGTAAGAATCCATTTGACTATAATCAGGGCATATACATGTTCCATTGATTTATTGGCAGTCGGTGAAACTAGTGCAGTCCATTGGGTTAGCCCTCTTTAGATGCATATTATATAGAGTAGTATTAAAAGCCATAATGCATTTGTAATTAGAGGAATGTGAGCAGTGGCTTGAAGCATTCACACAGACATTGTCATTGGCAGAGTCCCATTGATCTGTGAGCTGGCTGTGTGTAACTGACCCGATAGTGGAGGCTGGGGCACGCTTTTTCAATGTCCTCATGTGTGGTCAGAGATGATTTGTCTGGCTGGACCAACCAAGAGAGTCAATTAAATGTGCACTGCT
The DNA here is from genome assembly GCA_036025475.1 of Philypnodon macrostomus. NCBI lineage: Eukaryota > Metazoa > Chordata > Actinopteri > Gobiiformes > Eleotridae > Philypnodon > Philypnodon macrostomus. Next base: position 12,312 of record JAVQKC010203529.1, on the reverse strand, counting down.
TTTTGATATGACTTAAAAAAGGGAGTAATTTGCAAACCATGATTGATTTCCAAGCTTTTTTTGAAGCATGTTTGCAAGTCTTCATGTTCAAAAAAATGTAGTCATGATTTAAATGGTGAAATTATTCTTACGTATTGGGCAGGGCAATATTTCGTCATAAAAAAAAGTTCATTTTTGCTTCATTATTATTATGTTTTAAAATGTCTCTGTTTTGTCTGTTTCTCAAGTTAACTGTTGTCTCAGTTAACTTACAGCAACATCTGTTAAGGTACAAAGTTTCACATTTTTATAAAGGTATCTTTCTCCTTCCAGCTGTTTTTTAGATCTCACTGAAACTGTTAGGGTGGCAGATGTTCCTGGTTTTCATAATTAATAGACAATTTCTGTTGTGATGAACCACTGTTGTATAAGGCAGTCATCTAAGCCCTTAAAACGAAGTGGCAAACCTGGAGTTTCCAATGCATTATAAAATATTTTCTACAATGTTCCTCTAAACAACAAAAAACAGACCCGTTGCATCTCTTTTACAGAGACACCTATGACTGAAGCCGTAACTTGGAGCATGAATCATAAAACAATGCTTTCTTACTGAGACTTTTTCAAAGTTGTATCCCACTGTTAGCTACATCTGCTCAAGGACACATGACCTACTGGAGGATTACTGTTGTTACCCAGTGCAGTCAGCAGTAGGCATATTAAAAATAAAGCCTTATGAATTGATATCACGGTGGCATTAACACTAACGAGTATATTAGTTTGAAACTGTCACTGGAACTAAGAGCAGACATTGATCTCCTGTCATCGGCCTTATAATAGATTTTTTCCCTTGCATATATTAGCACATTGTGTTCCCTGGCTCCTGTGGGAGTGGCTTTCACATTTTAATCTTTAAGGAAAGTGAATTGGATACTGATCACAACTCTTTTATATTGGATTGTTTGCATGTATTGTTAGTCAATTTACATTTGCATTTTTGCTGCAGAGTGTTCCTTCAAAGACATGCATGTGTTGGGTGACACTAAACTACCTCTGGTGAAATGAATGTCTTGATGTTGTCTTTCATGCAGGGTGTTCCCCGCCTATAGCCCATTGTTGCTGGGATAGCATCAAGGACACATCGACAGTATGCAATGGTTTAAGGAAGATTTAAACCACCCTCTGAACGTGTGAACCCCCCCCCCAATTTACATGCACATATTTACAAGAACTGATGCTGTCATTTCTCTTTGGTGATAAAAAGTTGCTTCCTTTACAGAAACAAGCCAAAGACCAAATTGAAATAAATCCTCTGCATAAGACAAGACAATTGAATATGTACTGTCTCAGCAAGACCTCCCAACCAAGTGCACAGCCCGGACATTGCTGCATTATTGCTAATATAAGAACTCCTTCTCCCAAATGATGAAATGACCTGCAGTGTATGAGCGGAGGATTACAATAATCCATGTGCATATAGCTGACAGCCACCAGCTTTCATGTTGTTGCCTTCATTAAATCCCATTATTGAACGGAAAATACATTTTCTTTACTTTTGTTCTTTTATTCAGAAGGTTACTATGATACAGCCTAATATAATATTCATAGGCTTTATTTTGTTCATTGGTGCAGTTTTTACACAGACAAGATTTTTCAAAATCACGTGTTTCCAAAATGAGGGTGCAAAATCCTTAGGCGCTGCCATAACATATAATAATAATAACAATGAATCATTCTTTACAAAGACATTATTCATTCACTCCATACACTGCTGGTGGTACTTGAGTAGCCACAGCTGCCCTGGGGCAGTCTGACAGAATATAAAATAAAATAAAAAAATAATAAATACATTTGTAAATATATATATATATATATATATATATATATATATATATATATGTCTTGCCTAAATTGTGTGGTATGGCTTCCAAATATACCTATATACCCCAGGTCAGCTGTGGCTACACACCGCTCTTACCACGGAGTAAATAATTGATAGATTTTTTTCAGAAAGCTGAGGCCTATTGTTATTTCTTACAAACTATTAAAACTTGTGTAAAAATGTACCCAGCACAAATAAAAACAGTTTTTGATAAACAAAATGAAAAGATATTTTGACATGACCAAACTGCAAAAAATACCTTTTCAGTTTTAAAGTTCAAATTCCAAAACTTTTATCCATCAACTTTTTTTGCACTCCACAAAAAAATCGACTGATTGAGCTATTTTGATCTTGTGATCTCTTGGCATCAGGACCTCTCTCTCACACACTATTGTATTGTGAATGAATAATGGTTTCGTGAGCACCAGCGCCATCAGTCCCAGCCATCCACTTAGCCTGGTCCTTGATTACACAGTCTATTTGATGGGCTGCAGAGGACAGTGAGCGTTTTGGCCTTACCCCGGGGACACACTTGGCCCTTCCAGTAAAAAGAGACCACTAATGGAAAGCACAGGCCCTTGTCTCCACTTCAGATTTTTATGTTGGCAATCCAGGCATTTATGGTAATCATAAAGGAGGCCAGGGTCAGCACGAAGCACAGAACAAGTGAGCAGCTAAGGAAAGGAAGAGGAAACGAGAGGGTGCCCCCTGTCTGTAAGGTTAGTCAAAGCAGGTGTCAGTGGGTGTCAGACTCCATTCCAAGAGATTGTCTTTTTGATTGATCCATGACCCTTGATTGGGAACCATTTTATTCCCCAAACCTTTGGCTGAATTTCATTTTCATTCATTTCCTGAAACACCCAGGCCAGTCTATGCCACTTCTTTACCTTTTTACCTTAGCATCTTCATTTTGAGTTTTTACATCCGCAAATTTGTCTTGGGCTGTTTTGTTTGCCTCTGTTTGGGGAGTGCTGCCCCCTGTCTGTAGTGTTAACCACCACAGGTGTCAGTGCATGTTTTAAACTAAAAAAAAAAACCTCTTAACTCCCTGAAGCTTTTGACTGTCGCTCATTTTCCTTTCCGTACGCACTCTCATAATGTTTATGAAGCTCGAGGGACAGTGTATGAAATATTCATTGGCTCAGTCAGGCGAAGTGCAGGCTTAATGCTGGCTCTTCTTCTTCCGTGCCATGATACAAACTGTTTTTCATGTGTTTTAGCAGTAGCCCAAGCAAAGGCAGGGATGGCAGATAGAGTGATGCTGGTGAATCATTACTACTATTTACTAATATGCGAAGTTTAAATGTGGATGTTAGTGCTGACCTACCATGAAGCTGGCACAGCCTGGAGTTGAATACTAATTTATTTTCCCATTTTGCCTGGCTCGGAATATCATAATGGCTCATTCAAGACTGTGGGCTGCCAAATAGCCAAAAGAAAACCACACACTTCCATTTTTCAGCAGGGTTTTCTTTGGTGAAAGACAAATACTGGAGAGGTACATTTTCCCAAAAAAGGTGGGTGGTGTTTAGCCAGTAAATAGTAGAATTGTATTTTTATTTTTCACAAACAACAGAAAATAAATTGACTTTATTTGTACGTGTTAAATATAACTGGACATGTGTTCTGTTTTCAAAAAGTTCCAAAACAGTCAGCACAGACAGACACCCAATAACAATAATAATAAAAAACAGATTGCCTCTGTATATTGGAAAACCCACCCAAAATGAGTAACTATAAATAAGAGACATATCCTCAAGGCCAACTAATTGAACACTTCCCCATAAATCCTCACAAGATATATTTTACTTTTGCACATAGATCTTCTACTGTAGATCAACCGGTTCAGCACATATCACCATTCACAACAGACTGTCGAGGGCTATAATAACACAGTTTGCTATGGCAGTCTCTTATCATCTGAATATAATCTCGGTCTAGCAGAATTACATTCAGAGCCCAATTCAAATATACCGTCGGACAATGTAATCCATATCCATAGCCTTACAAATCCCTCTGTGCAGTAATTTATCCCATATAGTCTACAAGATTAATAGTAGGCCAGGCCAAGATGTGATAAAGCCAGCAGAATACATTGTCCCAGTGGCCACCAGCACGCAGTCTAATTTGTATGGAGCTCAATGTGGAGCACAATGGTCATTGTTAAGGACTACTCACATTTCAGAGGTTCCGGTCCTATGATTAGCTTGAGGAGCAAGTGTCCGCACGGTTATAAAGCCACTAAGAGCATTAAGTCCTATAGTGGCACTTCAGGAAACACAGCAGAGCGAGGGATTGTGCCATTGCCGAGGGCAGTGGAGGCAAGTGTTGAATTCTTCATGTGGAGAGCCAGGTGTACAAGAACAATGAGGGTAGTTACAGAGTAAAGTTGGTATTTTTACTTTATTTAGCACTTCATTGAGTTGAATTGTGTGTTCCAAACATTGACCAAATTGAACAAAATTATTTTCATTTTTTTTTTTTTTTGGAATGAAAAATATCTGCTCAATTGAACTATAAAAAATTCATCCATCCACTATTTGTGAACCACTGGACTATAATTCCTCCCCACACACAGCATTAACACTATCGATGCAGTCACTAAATACTGACTGAATAGATTTTGATTCATTATAGTACATCGTAGCCACATGATTGTGTTAATTCAAGCAAATCAAACTTTCCAAGAGACTTTCTTCTTCATCACCCCGGCAACCTGACGCCATCGAACCTTGTCGAATGGTGCAGATTGTCCAAATGTGTGTCTATACCAGATGTAATCCAACCCACGTACAGCAGTAGCTCTAAAGCAGCATGTCACAGCAAGTCTGGCTCAAGTCTTGGTGAGTTGTGAGCGATGGTGGGGGCAAAGGGAAAAGTGGAATGACTCAAGCCAAGACTGAGTGCTCCATTGTGGGTCTGCTGTTGTTGAACATACAGCCTTCTGGGTCAAGCGCAGCGTTTAACCCCGTGCTCTTTGCTGATTAATGGACTCCTTTGAGACTTAACCTTCCTAACCACACTGGCTCAAAGCTTTCACTGCCGACCCTGCACTACAGTCTGATGGTCGTCTACACATTGTCTGCAAAAAGTAGATTGCCATTACATCTAGAGGACACTGAGGTAGGAAGCAATTGAAGGGCTGTAAATGTTGTCATGCAAATAGATGATGTAATGTTTATTTATTTCCCAAACACTCACAGTAATGACTCATGATATATAAGTAATCGTTCTTCCACCTATACCGATATTGTTGGTAACTGGAGCTAAGCACCAGGGCCTAGACAGTGGTGGTGGCTTGACCAGATGAGTAGAAGAAGCGGGAGCACCCAGAGGAGAGGCAGAAGGGATAATGCACCTGAGTGGTTCAGGTGGTGATGGGGTGGAGGAGGGTCACGCATAAGCAGGGAAGCCGGTTGATTGGGTGGTTTAAAAACAGCCGGCTGAGCGGGGATAGGCTGAGGTAGAGGTGCGGCTGGTGGAGAGCTGGGAGGAGCTCCAGGTGATAGGTGGAGCGGTTGATGCAGCAACTGTTTCCATGAATATTCTTTTCTTTCACTTGACACTGTGATGCAGAAGGAAGTACATTCATATATTTCAGCATAGCCTAGATATACACTGTAGATAACATTAGCCTTCATTGAGTTTAAGGGAAATCAATGCAAGGTGAAAATTAAATTTGGCCCAAAAAGCCTTTAGGCAAAGTGCAATTTGAAAACACATCTTTGATTTTCCCTTGGGCGTCTGACTGGGGCTGGCTAGAGATGGAGAGTGTATCTAAGCCTCATGGAAAAAGACACTACAAAAAAAACTAAATGCCAACACATGAATTAACTTTTCAGTGCAATCTGTTTGAAACATTTTTATATATATATAATGTTGGCTTAATAAGTTTTACAGTGTCTCCTCTTTGATGTTGTAATTTGGTTAGGGCCACATGCCTCTTATTGGATCAGATAAAGGTCAAAGGTGTCCTGTAGACAGATCAATCTCCCCGTCTGTGGAAGCATGGATTCGGTGAGAGCCGATCCATCTCGTGTGCCCCAAGTGAAGGTGGGTGAGGAGACCAAAGGGGGAAAGAAAAATGATGGTATCTGCTGTTGTCGGGAGAAGTGGGCGAGAGAGGCGAGATTGAACTGTTGACTTGGGGAATGTGATATTCTCCGGGAGGAAAAAGACTTAACATCATTGGCTGCAAGATAAAAGTGATTCTTGGAAGAGTTGTGGCATATTTGACCACATTGTGATGCAGTTTGTTCAGGTAGATGTCATAAGCCTGATAGGGGGGGAGCTAAAAACCATATTGTGAATGAGCTTGAAAAAAACTGTGTGTAATGTAATGTATAGAATATATTTGTTCTTTAACCTTTGTTCTATTATAACAAATGGCTTTAGTGATTTTCAGGAGACCAAATGCTTTACAATTGGGTCCATCATTTAGTCCACAGGCACACACTGGTGGTGATAAGCTATCTCTGAATCCATATCTGCCCCGGGGCAGACTGACATGGACATTGCGGGCCATACAGCTCAATTAGCCACTCCAAGCCAAACTGATTTATACATAGACTAGGCTTGCCCAAGGGCATAACTCCAAAATGAACTTGTAGGACGCATGGTCTGGACACTACTGAAGAATTATGACTGATTACAAATATTTTGGACAAACAAGCACCTTTAAAGTCTATCATTTAAAAAGCAGCTTACTTTATTAGTATACTTGAAAAAAAATACATGAAGCTAGGATATTCCTTGAGTATAATTGTTGTGGCCACACTAGTTGACACCATTAGTCCAGTGCGTGATGGGTGTGAAGAGGACCTAGAGGCTGCTCATGCATGACGTCCCAAATGTAATTCACATTGGACCAAAGTCAATGACATGAGTATACACTTTGTACAGAGTCTCTTAATGAGCATTACTTCCTCTCCATGAAGAGAGAGGAAGCTAGTAATACCCACTCTGTACCTAATAAAGTGACCCGTGACCACAACCATTATGCATTGCTTGTGACCATGCCGTACCTAATAAAGTGGCCACAATTCTTCTATGCATAGTAAAGTGGCCTCTGCACATACTGTATAAACTGGCAGTTGGCTATACTGAACCTAATAAAGTGGCCATGGCCCTTCTCTACCTAAAAACACTCGCTGTGGTCAAACTGTACCTATTTGACTAGAGAAATAAAAATTGAATTTGGATTCGTAAGTCGGTTGAACTTGTGCATGTTGTCAATGGATCGTGGCAGCCATTTTATTTGCCCTCTACATATTTAATTGACATAATTGACTAATGCCTTGCTCTACAATGAGTCGCTTTTGTGAGCTTTATTAAGGGTTGTTCAGAACAAGCTATATAATTTCCCTGCCTCATAATAACTCTGAATATCTTCAACCATTGCCTCCAAAGCCCATTTTACGAGAAGTCATAATTAACTCAACGAAGCATAAACACACAAGTGGTGGGCAGTGGAAAATGTAGAGGTGAACATAAATCATCTGCAGTTTAATGCCAACAAGATGTTTAATTTAGTCCCAGTGAGTGCGTAATCAGTTCAATTAGGCTCGATCCTGCACACAGAAGCACATTCTGAAAGGACCCGGGTCACTCTAGTCTATTTGCATTAAAAGGCAAACGTATTTTAACAGTATTGCTTCCTCTAGGATTAAAACTCATCGTGTAATAACTCAGCAGAGCTTTCCTTTGATGCTGTTGCAAAGGTTCATGGTGAGACAATGTTTGCTCAAACTTCCCTCCAATGAGATTTAGTACCTGGCTATAGTAAGCTGATCTTTTATTTTTAGCTAGTTTGTGCAGTCAGCGATAACTGTGAACTACACATTTTTGTTTCATGTTAACTGGCCCAGTAATCACCACAGCATCTGCATCTGACACTTGAGTAGCACATTCTTCCATAGAAATGTGTGTCAGCTCATTTAAAACTATAGGTCTTTAACATTATATGAACACAACCTATTAGCCTGAATCCTGTACATAGAAGCACAATCGGAAAAGACCCAGCTTGCATTTCAACATTACTTGTGTAATAATAACTCAGCCGAGTCACCTTCCCCCGACACGATTGCAATGGTTCATGGTGAGATAATGTTTGCTCAAGCTCCCCTTCAATGAGATTTGGCGCTCCGGTGACACCATTACTCTATGCTCATTGCCTATAGTCAGGTTGGGTGGATCTGCCCGGCTGCACAGAGTCGAAGCACCCAGGCGCCAGATGAGTGCCGCTCTCGAGACAGATTACATGTCTGTGGACGAGAGAATAGCGTTGCACTCCATCACTGTGTGCTAGCTTTCATGTTTGAATTTGATAATGAAACGGTTCAGGGTCAGTAATATTGCATTGATTTGACATGATTTTTTGAAAGAGATACCATTTTTGTAGTGAATGGCTTGATGACTGCACAGTAATCGTATGGCTTATGGCCTGGTAAACAGCATTATTTGCCACAAAACACACTAAAACTGCATTTTGTCACTTGTAGGAGATCTAACCATGAAAATGTTTTGGCCTCCAGCCCATCACATACAATTATCTGTAAACACTCATGCCGTGTTATAATTCCTCAATCGGGGCCCTTCTGTTTGGAGTTTGCATGTTCTCCTTGTGTCTGCGTCGGTTTCTCCTACCACTAAAAACATGTACAATGGGTTCCCCATTGGGGCTAGGACTCCCCTGAAAATGAGATTCTGAATCTCAGTGGGACTTTCCTGGTTAAATAAAGGTCAAATCAAAAAATGTAATAAAAAAAAATGTACCACGCCAAGACAACATGCTCCTCTGGCAGACCAAACACATGGACAACAAGACAGGAAACACAGACAGTCAGCGAGACGTATCTGAAATGAAGATGATGCCACAAGCCTTTGGAGGAAGAGTCAGAGCAGCCAGGGCTCGAGCCAAAGTGTTTTAAATGGATTATACCAGTGTGTCATTGCGATTATGTGCTCTTTGCAGGGACCGCGACGAGATGATTTGTGTTTTATGGCTTTACCACAGATCTTTTTTCGTTCTTTTCTCCTCCGATTTGAAGGATTTTTCCCCCTCTGCCGTGAAACCGTGGTCTGAAATTTCTGGTGTTTTTTTTGCCTCATCTGATACTTAAGAGACACATTGTTTACCTGAAACTGTTGTTCTTCCAGAAATCATATCAATGCTTACCATCATCCTGTTCTGTACATTGAGAATCCCAAATTATTAGGCCAGTTAAGTCTACATTGATTTGGGGTTTCTCATATAGCAATAATGGTACATTTATTTTTCTGTCCTGTATCAAACCGATCATCCACAATCAACTATTAAAATGAAGTTTTGGTTGGTCAGCTGGTAGACAAATTAGTGCAGCCTTCAACATGTTGTTCTGGCATTTTAGAAGTTGCTTTTATCTGCATTCAAGCCACTTTCGCTAATAATGTCCAGATGCTTATTGAAGCACTTGCCATCTGCTGAGTGAGAATAATCAGATCTTAGGCAGCATCCATGGCACATGCACATCTATAAATACTTCTTGCACCAGACACTAGTGGGACTGATCTTCTGTGTGGGTGCACATTGGAGGAAGCTGAACTTGTGCCCCTTCCAGGTACTCTACTACCTTTCTACCACTGTCCAAATGCATATGTTGTGAATTGGTAACTGTAAATCACCCCAATTGAAAGTATATGTTTATTTTTCTGTTTTGTCTCTAGGCACAGGAAAAAATCTATTATTCTTTGTTCTGTAGTTTGTACAGCATTGGTGGCTATTAATACTGTATCTATGGTTTTGGCAATGTATAAAAACAGATCAATAGTATTGTCCAAAAAGACAACACATCAACCTCCAACCTGTTCTGGCATTTTGAGAACCACTGGGGTGTCAGAACTGACTATATTTCCACATCAGCTCACAAAATCAAGAGGGGGAAACAAAAAGTTGTTGGAAAAAAGTCAGACAGAAGAAAGAATGGGTTTTGACAGATCCCAGTCTTCTTTTATGGGAACGTGTGAAGGGAAAAACAAAGCCGAAAGAGCAGAGCAAGGGAATGGGGTGGCTTCAAAGTGGGTGATGCTGCTGCGGAGCCCACAAATGTTGTGAACCGAAAACACACATCAACTTGGAGCATGGGTATCACCAGACACCACAACATGTAATACCAAGACTAGACCTAAATAAAGACTGAAATTAAGTTAAATAGTCAGTAATCTTTTCAATGAAATTGAAGCTGTATATAACGTATGTATACAAGACTACACGTCAAAAGGGGTACGATATTGGTTTGCTACCCACCTCTGACTATATTTTTATAATCTTTAACCAGCAGAAAGATGGGGCCTTACATAAACCCCACCATCTTGGCGCGGTACTGAGGAACTGATCACTCCCCAAATCCTCATTGTTATTCTCTGGTGATGCCAAAAGATCTGCTGTGCGCCCGCTGCCAAAACTCCAGCCGGACTGCGTGGGAGGCTGGCCTATGTGTTTACATGTCTGTGATTAGGAGATGACTGACTGTACACACAAGATTAGAACAGGAACACGACTTTCTTATACTGGGCTGTACATATTGTCAATAGCCTAGAATAACACCGAACCAAGTTAATGCCTAGATGTGTCTGTCCAAACAATGGCCAAATGCAGCCCTCGGAGCAATTTTTATGGCCTTCAGGCTCATCTGTCTTTTTACTGCATGGGACTCTACAAAATCCAAATAAAGGAAAACATTCAATGTGTAACTAGATATATTTCCACTTGTCTGTGTGGGTATATTACAAAGGCACACTAAGTGAAATCAGTCATCTGAGCTAGTGGCCCTCCTTGGTAATATTTTTTGACAATGTGGTCCTCGGTGAAAAAAGTTTGGACACCCCTGGCTTAGATGCTCCAGTATTTTCATTATCTGCTCATGTTCACCCACTTTATTAATTAGAATAGTTGCAACGGCAGTGGTACAGTGGGTAGGTGTTCGCCCTTCAGCCAGAGAGTCGGTGGTTTGAGTCCCCGTCCAAGCACACGCTGTCGTTGTGTCCCTGGGCAAGACACTTAACCCGCATTGCCAATGAATGAATGCGGCCAGGTCGCCATTGTAAATGAGAATTGGTTCTCAATTGGCTTACCTGGTTAAATAAAGAATTTAAAAAAAAGAAAACACTAAATATATAAAACATAAATAAATAAAGTAAAAAAAACACTGTTCGTTTGCAATACTTTAATTGTACTTTTTCCCTTCCATTGTTGGCCATGGCCAGGTTTCCACTTTTTAAAATACAGATCTATCAGAAACAGTAACATTGGTATTAGGGGCTCTGTGGTCTGATGGCAACATAACTCAAAAACAAAATAATCCGATTTTCAGGACATTCTCCGAAAAGGTCGGTAACAGAAATTGTTGAACCTGAAATTAAGGATTTAAGAATTTTGTACTATGGTGAGATAGGACCACATTTACCAACTCCAGCCATGAGAGGTCAGTCAAGAACAAACAAGAACAAACAATGTAGTAGTAGTTGTCGTGGTAGTAGTCGTCGTAGTAGTCATCATAGTAGTCGTAGTAGTTGTCGTAGTAGTCGTTGTAGTAGTCGTAGTAGTCGCTGTAGTAGTCATCATAGTAGTAGTAGTGGTCGTAGTAATAGTAGTAGTCATCGTCATTGTTGTAGTAGTCGTTGTAGTAGTAGTAGTAGTAGTAGTAGTAGTAGTCATCATATTAATAGTAGTAGTAGTAATAATAGTAATAGTAGTAGTCGTAGTCGTTGTTGTAGTAGTCATAGTCATTGTCGTAGTCGTCGTAGTAGTCGTTGTCGTAGTCGTCGTAGTAGTCGCAGTCGTCATAGTCATAGTAGTAGTCGTAGTAGTCATTGTCGTGGTAGTCGTAGTAGTCGTCGTAGTAGTCGTTGTTGTAGTAGTCGTAGTTGTCGTAGTAGTCGTAGTAGTCGTTGTCGAAGTAGTCGTAGTCATAGTAGTAGTCGTTGTCATAGTCGTTGTCGTCATAGTAGTCATTGTCGTAGTAGTCATAGTCGTTGTCATAGTCGTTGTCGTCATAGTAGTCATTGTCGTAGTAGTCGCAGTCGTCGTAGTCATAGTAGTAGTCGTAGTAGTCGTAGTAGTAGTCGTTGTCATAGTAGTCATTGTCATAGTAGTAGTAATCGTCGTAGTCCTTGTCGTAGTAGTCGCAGTTGTAGTAGTCGCAGTTGTAGTAGTCATAGTAGTCGTAGTAGTCATTGTCGTAGTAGTCCTAGTCGTTGTCGTAGTAATAGTAAGATTGCATACCATCACTGACAGCTGCTCAGCCTGTCGGAGGCGTGATTTAAATTTCTGAGGTAGTGCTTCAGTAAAAACGTGTCCTGTTGGAGCCTGATCAAAGAGAGGGGGGGGGGGGGGGTGCCGTGCCCAAGCCACCCATGTATTTACTGTATCGTGCGCCATTCAATTAAATATGCATAAAGCCGAAATGGCCTTATAT
>JAVQKC010203526.1:0-18796 GCA_036025475.1 Philypnodon macrostomus | reverse complement strand
ACCTCCCGCGGGTGGTGGGTCCACGGGAGGGCCTGACAGCGTGTGCACGGGCGGGGACTCGAACCACCGACCCTCCGGTTGAAGGGCGAGCATCTACCCACTGCACCACCGCCGCAGCGATTAGTTTAATTTATTATCTAATTTAACACAACAAGGCAAAGACCAACTGAGCCTCTTTCTCAAGCAAAAAACATAAAACATAAATATCAACAATATTTTGTAATAATCATTTATTTCTGTACCTCTTCGGTTACAACCTGGCAACCCTGTTTTTTTATTAAGCTCCTTTGACAGGGGGCTGGCACTGAACCAGGAAGGCACAAGGCACAGGAGCGCTTGAGAGTGGAGTGACACTGATTGTGCCTCTTCTAATTAAACCCTACCTGACCCCAGTGTTGGGACATCATTAGTTCTCCTTCTAATCATCACACAGCAGCAATTACATTCTGTTTGTCTCCATTTGCATTTTACAAGATTTCCCTGAACAATCAAAAGAGGATTGGCAAAAATTAGAAAGGCAAATAAAACACATAGAACTAAAACAGCCAGTCAGGTTTAATACGATTAACTGCATGAACTACGAGGAAATAAAGATTGTAGACAGCCATCTTAACAACACAATGTACCATAATAGTTCCTCCCAACACACATAGTACCATCATCAAGCTCTTTGGTCTTCCATTCTACCAACAATGGCTCAGGAAAAAATATCTGGCTAAATTTGGTAAAAGGAAAAGCAGAAATCAGGGACAGAGAGGAAGCGAGACACTAAAAATAAGCATACTCCACAGTGGCGCACAAAAACACACACAAGTGCAGAATGAAGCCATCTATACAAGTGTGCACTTCAGGGAGAGAGCACAAGGGCAAATCCTCCATCTGTATTCTCGGTGACAGTGCCATTGTGTCAGGCCACTATGCTTCTCTCCCAGAGGAGGTCTACATACGTCACATATAAGAGATTCTTTTCTTTACTATCATCTGCAGAGAGTAAGGTCATTGTGTTAAAAAGAGAATTAAGCAGCCACATATCTCTAAAGACTGCTCTTTGGGCTTTGACATGCATCCTCACCTCAACCATAATATAGGACACATAAATGAAGTTCACACTCGATATGTGTGCTGTTTGTCGTGGTGATGAAAAGGTTATCAACCTCTCAGATTATTGTCAGCTCTATCATTGATACTGACTTCTAATCTCTTCTTGCCTTTTCACTTCAAAACCAATCTTCAGTCAAGGGTTCATAATCTCTAAGTCTAACACAATGGACTGTGAATGTGATTATAGTCTGTGTGATAAAGTGAGAGGTGTTCATACGATTGAAAACTTTAGTTGAGACATTGACATGTTAAAGCAGTGCGTAACGAATGTAGCTCAACAGGTCCGTATATATGTATATATATATATATATATATATATATATACACACACACACACACACCCATATACACACACACACACACACATACTACTAAACAACAATCAGTGAGTGGACATTTTAACACACACTGATATTTTTGTAATTGTGTAAAGATTCTGACATCATGTTCTTAACTGGTTCCCAACATACAATGAAGGAAACCATGCTTTTGAAATTGCAATTACTTTTGGAGGAAATGAATCATAAGAGAACAACGTGATAAGAAGTGCTAACAGGTTATTACAGCCTACTGTGCTCACACCATCAGGAGAGAACAGAGTGCATTCTGGAGCACATTTCACATTAAGGCAATTTCAGATTGCCTAATTTGAGGTCGGACTTTGGTGTAACTTAATTCAACAAGATTAAATGTACAATTAAATCCAAACTTGGATCAATTATGTTGAGAAATGCTGCCGGCCCTCTCAGGTCGACCCTTCACCTTTACTAAGGCATGCACCTGATAAGCATAATTTCAATACAAGGTGCCCCAAATTACTGCCCATTCTGTTTCCTTGCCCAACTCAGCGCATTATAGTTCTTAATTGCTCAGTCTTGGTGACTACGCCCTTGACATGGACCAAGCCAACTGTTATTCTGTTCACTGGCACATTAGTGAATGTGCAAAAGCCTTTTTAGATTGACGTTACAATCCACTGAAACAAAACACTTAACTGTGTCAATTGATTCTCTAATTGAAATTGGCAGGCCTGCCACTTCAGTTTCATTGATTTAACATCTGTGACGAGAAGGCACCTAATGACAAAATATGGCATTAGGGATGTAATGACCTCTGTTACCTCGGATATCTTACTTTGCTATGGAGGTTGATTCTTTAATAAAAAGTCTATCTTTTTAAATAAAATTAAAAAAGAGGATGTGTCTTCTTCCATTCAGGGGCCTTAGCTAAGATACTTTTTATGTTAAAGCTTAAAGCCGAAGCGGTAGGATAGAGTTTAAACAGAGCAGGTGAGCTCATCACATGTGACAAGCAGCCATTATCAGCAGCGTTTTTGGAGTGAAGGAGGGAAGCCACTGGGGATGTCTGTAAAACCTTTTTCAAAAGCTTTAGAAATCCCACTTTTTATCCATGCTCTCTCTCAATCCCCGGCTTGTCATCATTTAACTGGGCCTGTTTCGGCGGGCTCCCCTCAGACGAGAGGGGAGAGAGGGGAGAGAGGGGGTGTGATCCACTTGACCTTAATCTGCCCAGCAGTGAGTTTCACAGAGATGACATGTAACCTCAGTGCTAAAGGCCAATTGTTTCTTTTTCCCTCTTCTGAGAGCCCATTTACAGCCCCTCGGGTCTTTGCCTGATGCCGCCAACAATTTCAGGTTGTACTGCATTGTTTTCCCCTCACTCAGACGGAGGGGGCTAAAAAAAGAATCTGCACTACCTTTACACAATTCACAGTCCTATCTCGGCCCATTAAACTCATCGCTCAGTGACAACAGTCTTAACCCAAGTGGTTTCTTCTTGCTAAAAATTGGTAGTAGCATCATTATCAATGTTTTGACTGTATAAAAAGACACTCATTCCACTGGCACAGATGCATTGTCCATCTAACCAGAGCCATTTCTCCACACAGTATCTTCAAATATGTCAATTCACTACAAAGCTACAATCAAACCCTGGAATCATGCAGAAGTCATTGTGTGTCAGGCTCCTCAGCAGCAAAGCTCTGACAGATTTGAGCTCATACAGAATAGCCAAGGAATGATGCATATTTAAAAGTGTATAAAGGCGGAGAAATTAACCACAAACCTCGCCAAGCCAATGCGATCCATGAATTAATAAATAGGACCGAAGTTATTAAGTTATTTGTTAACAGTGAATATTCTGTACGCGTCCCTCAGAGCGCAGCTTTTGAATAATTCTTGAATTTTTAAATTTTAATGTTTAGCTTCGTTCTAGAAACAATGGTGCTTAGCCGCAATAGATTCTTGGGGTGCTGAGTAATTATGATGGCTGTGTCGGGGTAAGGCCTGATCCACTTGGCCCTGGGTGGTGGGAGGGAGAGCCAGGCTAGGATACACAAAACTGAGGCAGATTACACAATTGGGAATAGGCTTCACTCTTCAGACATCCATTATTTGCTTTCAGGACAATTCACTGAGTTACAAAGCACCAAACCTAGTTAATGTAATCTGTCTTAAGCCAGTCTGGCCATTCTACCATCTGACTACTGGCATCATTTTAACCATAAAACTGACAAGCACAGTTTGTGAAATAACCAGACAAGCACATCCAATGTTCAGTAACTTAAGTGAACTTCAGCAGGTCTTCAACATGTCTAAATGCATTACGTTATTTCCATATGACAGGTGTATCTAATAAAAGCTATCCTTCTAACTCTCCATTCTTGTCGCTGAAAATGTCTTGACGCTGGTAAAAAGGTACCTGCAGCAGAGAGAACGGTGCTATTTGAGCCATCAGGGCTAAGTGATAATTACCCAAACAATCACAGGGCTCTGAAGCGTAGATACAAGATTGAACCTGGCAATGGCATTTAAAAAGACTGGGGCCTAAAGACAGTGGTCAAATTCACTAGTATGGCCACAAATATAACTGGCTAATATAAACCAGGCAAAGGTGCATGGTCATCTGCGACTGAGGGGGTTTCCCAGAGGTCAGTACACACAGCTTCATGAGGAGTGCCAACAGAGAAATGCCAATTGCGGTGTGGGTTAAGTCGGTGCAGCCTGTACAGACACACACTGGTCGATGTAGGACGGGCCTGGCCACAGCTGCTCTCCCCCGCCTCGGGAAGAATTGCTTCCATTTGGCCTGTCACTTTGGCCAGAGCCACTGTGGCTTTTCTCATTTGTCAGAGTGTGGGGGCGATCCTCTGGCTCTCAGGGCTAATCTGCAGCCGTGGGGTACAGCTCTGCTCCGCTCCCTTCTGACTGATGCACTACGCTGCGCTACACAGAGGGCTTTTTACTTTCGTTTAGTCCAGACAGAGAAGAATAACAAGGAAGAGACACCAAGACAGAGATGTCAACATTACCAAGGTCAAGAATCCAACATCTTCCTTTGTTATGCCAAAAGCTGACTGATAAGAGCATCTCCAGCTAAAGAAAAATCATTACACTGAGGTGGACACATCATATATGGTATTATCTTCACTGTTAACAGCAAGACGCTTATATATAGATTATAGATTAGACAGAGATTCTGAAGGCACGATTACCTTGACCATAACATTCACAGTGTAAAGCTCAACAGGTTATTTTGACATGTTTTTACTGTCACTTTATTTATATATAAATCTGTATTGTGTGATATTCCATTTTTGAACATCACATTAGCTGTGCCTATGGCTAGTATAGCTATATCCTGCTACATGAGAGTTTATTTTATTACAATTACTATGAAGTAATTAGGTTTCAGGGGGCATTCTAACTGACAATTAGCATTTGGTGGCAGTGAAGGAGTCCAGTTAAAGAGCTGTCACTGTCACGTGAGGTTTTGTAAGAACCGGCATACTGAGCAAAAACTGATCTTATCATTAGAGGCTGCAGCTGCTTTACATCAGGTCCACCTTAAATAATCAGGTCTGCCTTAAAACTACATGATCAATATTCAACTTCAACTGAGGTTTAGGTTCAGAGATAAGTATTACGTTTATCGATATCACAGAAATATAATCTGTCATCTCATGTATAATTAATGCTACTATTATGTCGATTTTGGACAATTCAACAATATCACAGAATACATACACTCACAGGCAACTTTATCAGGTAACCCTGTGTGGTCTTCTGATTGCCATTTTTTGTGTCGAATAGCAGTTGAGTATTTATACTTGATAAAGTGGCCAATATGTGTATCTTACACTACAAAAACCATGACAGAATTACCTTGATGCACGAGCTTCCACTGTGTCTTTGCTGAGGCCCACTGGCAGTGACTGTGGTATCAAACAAAACAAAGCTTAGCACAAGGATTCAAGCAAATGAGGGGCTTTCATATTTTGTTCCATGTAATTAAAATGAGTAACAAAAAATAAATAAAATAAAAATAATAAAATAGAGACTATCTACTTAAGTATACCACACACATTGATCAAAATCTCATCTTTAAAAAAGGTACAAATCATTGACAATCATACTTGAGAAAACAACAGTTGAGCGATGGTCATAACTTTCTGAGTATTTCTGACAACTTTAATGTATTCCCAAGTTTAATTATTTCTTAATATTGACATTTCTAATTAAGCTGCATAATTGGGACGCCTGAGCACTGTGGCAATCATTTTTAGCGGCCACTGAAAAATTCATATAAAAATAATTAATGAATACTACCGCTTTTAATTGCTGTGTACCCATAGCCATAATTGCTGCGGCATCCTCCTTGAAATGACATGATGACAAATAAGAGTGTCATGTCCCTTCTTCCCTTCTTCATC
Organism: Philypnodon macrostomus; assembly: GCA_036025475.1. Lineage (NCBI taxonomy): Eukaryota > Metazoa > Chordata > Actinopteri > Gobiiformes > Eleotridae > Philypnodon > Philypnodon macrostomus. The sequence goes on along the minus strand of JAVQKC010203526.1, from coordinate 12,963 downwards.
TCACACCTCCATCACAGCTAATCCATTTCACCTCAGCCACCGACACTGAAACAAATTAAAGTTGCATTTCATTTTCCTCCTTCATTAATACATCGTGTTTCCAAGGTTACAATCATTTAGAAACTCCCGAGCGAAACAAATGCAAAGAAGCGTGTGCTTTGATATTTAGAGAGACTCCAACATAGCAGGAGCTTACTGGGAAAAACAAATCAGTGGTGAGCATTAATCCGCCGACTCCGGAGCGTTCGGAACGTTTATCACAAAACAAAGGCTTTTTCATCAAAGCAAAAAAACAATAATATTAGACTAGACTAGCATATGCCCCAAAATAAGGCTTATAATTTTAACTATAGGGCTATGCAATATTAGGTAAGCATGAGATATGTGATGGCTTTGTTGAGTAACAGTATGACAATATTATTAGTAACACTTCAATTAATTCATTTTTGAATGTACATTTAAGCAGAAAGTAAAATCTTACCAAGGACTAAACAACGACTAAACTGAAGCTTGAATCAAGACCAAATCATATCTTTTTGAAAGATAATGTATGTGACACAGTTACTTATGTATTTATTTTATTGGCATACGGTATATTGCTTTTTCCCAGTAAATCTGCAATAGACTGTGCTATAATACATATAATATTTTCAACTGTGTCATGCCAGTGCAATGCTTAGCGTGTGTTTGGTCTTCAATAGATATATATCTAAGCCCTGACATGACACAGCATGAGCAATAAGTGCACATTGTCATTATATTCACAGAGCTTCCTCCTGCAGTGTGATGTGACAGGGATAGACACAATGACCTAATTTGGCTAAGGGGCTATGGGGGAGTAAATGGTAGCTCTCAGGATGAATACAAAGAATTCTATCAAAGCAACAATACAATTTCTTTTATTTAACCAAAAACAGAATAAACTAAATCCTTCACATTGAGCATGTTTACAAACAGCATTTTCCTCCCCGCTAACATCTTCAGAAAAACACAGCGCCTGAAGAAACTGGCTGGAGGTGCAGGGGCCAATGATGAGTTCTCAGACTAGCCTCTTTCGCATGCAAATCATATCTGAATTTCTCATTAGCATAAATGCATGAGCAACTTTAAATGCTTTTAATTTTCAATCTCGCCAAGCAGAGGAGTAATTTGTCACTGTCAGGATGGGAGTCTAAAAAGGGGGGGACCAGGGGGAGCCAAGGACTCCACGCTAAACTGAAATCACAGAAAATTTCTGATTAACTAATTGACTGATGTGCAGTTCAGTCGAGTTGCCTTGAAGGTGTAAATAATTCGGAGTATATTCAAAAGGCAAAAAATGAGGCAGTGCGGGTGGATATAGAAAAGCACATTACTTGATGCCTCTCCCCAGGCCATACTTTTCTCTGGTGATTCTCATTTCTAGCCTTTTTTTGCTCCATAAAGGCGGTGCAAGTTTAGTGCATAATCATAGATAATTAACTGGAAATTAAAACACAGTGTCACATTTTCAACATAAAATCCCGGTTGCCATTTGACAAGAAAGAGGCTGCTTAGAGCTATTCAGCGTGGAACATAAAGTGGCTTATCACATAAGCTGTTGTGAAGTAATTTCAAATTTTATCTTCTTTCTTTTAAGATTTAAGATCAATTGGCACTCTGCTGAGAAGACTAAATCACTCTTTCTTTATTTTTTGAACAAAGCAGTTCCAAATCAGCAAGCCCTTTATAGTTACATTTAGCTTAGCTGTAGGTAAAACTTGAGAGATATTTCACAAGCTTTGCATTTAAATGACAAAAAACATTCATTATAATTCTGTAAGAAAAACTAAATTACTATCTGAGTAAAAGATTAGCTGCTAGTACAAGACAGTACCTGAGCAACACTGTGGTCCATCAGCATGCCTTCTGTGGTGAATCAAAACATAACACATATGTAGCAGCATATATCTGTTTTTGTTAAATAATAATAATAATAATAATAATAATAATAATAATAATAATAATAATAATAATAATAATAGAGTCTGGTTGATAGCAAACTGTGTTGGTACATAGGCTACTTTACTACATAAGTCTTTATGTTATGAACAAGAATATTCTTTTAGTTTATGGGTTATAGTTTAGCATACTTGTTTGCTAACCTTAGTTCAACTAAACTTGCCTAAGCTAAGTTAATGCAGTTTTTAGATCAAGATTATAAAAGAAAACCTGACAATAACGAGCCAATGTGAAGATGTGTTCTAATGTTCTGTCAAGTATTGACAAAACTCAATGGTACACATAAACTAATATGGGAAATACCTCGGGTGGGTAGCCACGCGCCACGTGCCATCCACATCAACCACAATGGTGCACGTGAGCCAATCGGAGCGCAGAAAAATAGTAGCCTGTAGTGCGATAAAAAAGACCAATCCATATATATATAAAATATTAGAAGTAAATACATTTCTATTGTAGCGGAATACGTCAGCCTCAGTTCGTTCACGGGTTAGGGGGTCAGCCTCTACATGCCCCCAGCTGTAAATGACTGGTTGATTAGGCAGGTGATAAACCTGTGTTGGTAGAATATGTAACGTTGACTTCAATATATATTTTATATCGTTCCAATACTGCCCTCCAGTGGTCAATGTCAAGTAGAGGAGACACAATTACCTTTAGTCCACTCACTGTTATATAATATTATATAAACACCTTTATGTAGTGAGTCGGTGCACCGCATTTTTAGCCTACTTATTGTTTATATTATTTTTAATAATAACATTATATATGTTTCCCAAAATCTCATTAGAGATTAATGAACAAAATGTATCATTTGCTTCGCAGTGTTACAAGTCTGGTTTTGGCCAGCAGATGGCAGAGTGTACCCATTTTCTAAAGGTACTTTGACTAAAGCAGAATTATATTCCTATAATAGTCTAATAAACACATAAAAACAACTGACACACGTTTTATTTGAAGCACTTAATTCTGACATTATCGACAGCTATTCATCAGGCCTCTTCAAATGTCATTAACAAAAGCCTTAACCTTTTACATTGTAAAACTTGAATGTCCATCACAGCAGCATATGAAAAGCTTAATTGATTCATACAAAAGTAACAAAATACAGACGTAGCGAGCAAGATATCAAAATGTTACACCACTTGAATGATGCCTGTGTCACATCCATTGACATAAATAAGGTCACATCGCCCATTTATACAAACTTTATCAAAAGCAGCTTAAATATTTTAGCAACACATCCCAAACACTTGCACTGCAATGAATTGCAGTTTACACCCATATTATGAAAAGGATGAATTGATGTGCAGTATGTTTTATAAATAACTAATAATTAGCATTCTTAGAGGAATGTAAAGACTAGAACGTAGCTGAAGCCACACTTTTTTATCATAACTACAAAATTGTGAAGAATTCTACTTTTCTCGAGACAATATAACAATAATATTACTGTTTACATTTTTATAATGTAATCTTTGGCACATTTGTTAGTATTTTGTAACTGTATATAACTAAATAATATTGTGTTAAATAAATGTTGACTCCTTTTGTGCTTTTTATATCTAAATCAATTTAATTTTGAAAAGCTCCTCACTACTACCTAGCTTATTTTGCAGGTAGGTTTCAGTACTGAAGAGTGTTCAGCATTTTTAGCATGCTATTTTTATCTTAAATAACCTATACATAGAGAAGGTAATAATTGACAAAAGTGCTTCATGGGTAATCTTGTTAACCTGACAGAGATTTGCTTTTCCACTGTAAATGACCAGATTTGCTAACTTCCTGTTACACACAAGTTATAATACTTTTACTACAACATCAATCTAGATGCATAGAGCCATATCATTCAGACACTTTCCTCTTTCATCGAAACATAATGTGTTTAAATATACCATAAACTGCAGCACATTCTAAAGAACCTTCATTATGTCATGTCTATAGTTCAACCAAATGTTGCTGCATTCAAAAATGAACACGTTTAAGGCTTAACTCATAGATGCATTAAACTCCCATGCAAATATTCACATTGCAAGCAACCAATGAGACACTGAGACATAGTTGACATTGAGAAGTCTATACCATGTGTTTAACTTATTGAATTCTGACACCACTTACTGTTATCCTAAATACAACATTATGTAACTTTCGCAGGCATTTCAGGCAAAGTAAGAACAAAGGGAAAAAGCACCCCCTTAGCCTCCACAGGAGCCTTGAGCATCTCCTCCACAAAGTAGGCATTCTCCTCCTCCACCACAAACTGAAGAGTCTGGCTTTTGTTTACACAGTAGATGCAGTTCTCAATAACAGCACACCTAAAGGGTAATAGACTTCCAATTTTCTGTGAAGCGCAGTCGTGCCACATCTTCACTATGGTATTATACTTGAACACATTGATGCCTTGCTCACGACTGACGTCAAAGCGGTAGATGAAGCTTTTTAAAGCGACCATGTCACTGGATTTTTTTCTGCTGTTGTTATAGGGGCACTCCTGCCACTCATCTCTCTTTGGGTCATATTTAAGAAGACGATAGAAGAGAGAGCCACCAGATACATATAGTTCTCCACTGCATGTTGTGGCTTCATGGGCCACTGCAAAGGCCCCTTTGGGCAAAGGCGCTATTGTGGTCCAGCGGTCCATACGGGGATCATACTTTTCCACAGTGAACAAACATTCTCCTCCAATGGCATACAAGAAGCCATCCATAGAGACAAGCTTAAGCTGAGCACGAGCCTGGATGAGAGGCCTCACTTCAGCCCAGCGGTTGGTGATGGGGTTGTAACAAAAGACTCTGTCCGAAACTTTGCCCTTCTCTCCATTTCCCTTAATCCCTCCTGCTACAAACAGGTAATTAAACATAGTACAGATCCCACAGCCTTTGGTGTTCAAGTCATCAGGCATTGAAGTCAAGGCTGTCCAGTCATTTAGCGTTTCATTGAAGTAGTAAATCATATGGTTCTCCTCCAAAGACCCCACAGATAGAGGACTTTGTGGTCTGCTTCCACAGCGACTTGGAGGCCTGCTCCCAACTCGATCAAATACATCATTAACCTCTGCCACCATTAGGCACGTCTTTCCCTCCATCCTTTTCTTCAGGATCAAATCCCGCTCAGATCCGGTCAGACGTCCATAGACTGAGGGGTCCTTCAATATCTGGAGAAAGTTGTCACTCATGAAGCCATAAGCAGTCTCTTTCAGCTCACTTAAGCGTTGCTTTTTGGCTATAGTGAGTATCTCATAACAGTTCTCTGTGGTGATCTGTTCAGACATGCGGTCCATTGCTGCCTGGACGGCACAGGGGATCTGCAGAATCTTTGCCCCAGTAATGACATCCACCACGTTTTCTTTGCCAACATTCATCTGAGCAGTGTACACATAATCTATCAATGTGGACATAGTCTTGTAGCTGACCCCTTTTACCTTGAGAATATTTCGCGACAGCCGGGCTTTGAAATAGTCACTTTTCTCAGCCAGGACAGACTTGTGTGCACTGATTGTCTGTCCGCCAACTTCTATGACTAAATCAGGTTCTTTTTTTGCTTCTTGGCCTGTGTCCTTGTATGTGGAGTCTGAGAAGTCCGTTTCTCGTTGGCCGGAGTAGCACACTGGAGAATCTGCATGGTAAGACACTTTAGCTCTGGCTCCGTTGTGTATTTCACCGCTTCTGCAATTTTGATGCATGCTGGCAAAATTATTGGACACTGCAGTTTCAATGTGTGCACCTTTTTCAGTAGAAATACTTGATGTTGAGGTATATGTGCTTTCATCCTTGTTATAGTCAATGTTATCGTTCATCAGCTTCCCGTCCAATGAATACTCCTTTTCAAACACTGTTGGGGGGCTGAAGGCCTTGTCATGGTGCAGAAAATCATGAATATAATTGGTACAGAGATTCCCATCTTCAGCAGGTGTCACAGGACCAGAGTTCACAGCATGGAGTGTGGCATCGGTCTCCACGGTAACAGCCCCTCCTCCCTCCCCGCACTCCTCACTCATCTTACACTAGTCGGAGGGGTGGGTTTTCACAGATCATGCTGAGTGGACAGTGCTCCTCTGTGCCACCTGGAGCTGAATTCTCTTTCTGCACCTAAAGGCAACAGAAAAGAAATAAAAGCAACGTTATTTTAACAGTTACTGGGGAAAGCATCATGAATATTTCCCCTCTGAGGGGCGCCATTACTCTGAAAAGCAACAGTTCACAAACATTTGCCTTCCATGCTGTCTTTACATAGTATGCAGAACAATGTACATTCTATAATGCTGTATAGTTAACAACAAATAATACAAATAAATAGCTACAAGCTAAAGCCACTATAAGAATCACCAAGCCTCTGTCATTTGTGGTCATCTCAACACCTCCAACAGCGCATGCGCAAAGGGTGTTGCACTGATGGAGGAATTAATCCAACGTAAAATGACAGGGAAAGGCCGTTTGCAATTATTCCCAAAACTCATCTCGTTGCGTCTCAAAGGGAAGTCGACTCTATTTCATAAAGCTGTCGTTTTTAATCAAATCAAGCAGCCAATGTAACCATTTTATCAACGCCACCAGCCGTGACCTACCTGCGTTTCCTCTGCTGTGAAGAAACAGCCAGGCACCCGCAGTTTCTCTCCCCGTCCGTTCACAAAGCCCTGTTACGTAAGTGCAGTTGCAATCACAATGCACAGACCGACCTGTGCTGCTTTTGTTGAATGAGATTACGACGCCCCCCAAAAAACGCGCCTGGTAGCCTGTATTCCCGCGTTCTCCCGTGCGCCTCAGTTCATTTAGGGCTTGTGCTTCTTCCCTAAAATCTCCCTGGAGTCGATACAGAAGGCGAGGCAGAATGATCCCACACAGTCACTCCAGGTCGCACCTCCTTCAGATCAGCCCCAGTCGGAGCACTGCCAAGTAATGGAAGTGAAGAGAGCCGTGCACATCCTGTGTCTCTGTCCAGCGCCCACAGACGAGCGACCAGCCTCAGGACTGTGTTTTTTAACTGTGTGGGTGTTTGTTTCAACTGTAAAATACAGTAAGGCGGTTAATATTGATCTAAACCACGCCCCTGTTTGGCATTAACCCTACACTTATCTAGAAGCTTCCATATGTTGTGCTCGCTGGACGCTCGGGATGAGACATTCCTTCACGCATCACCCCTGTCTGGGTATCGACTGGGAACGAGAATGGGCCAAATTATTAGAGGGTATCTCAAATTCAACCATAAAGATAAAAAAAAAAAACTCCAATGACATCTACACAAGGAAATAAAAAGACACTGAATGAAAATCAATTTAGACTTTCATTGGAACTTCATTTCATTGGCTTGGTTTCAAAATCAATATTACAAACAGCTTTTAAAAGGGACGCCCTGTTGCATAACAAAAAATAACCTTTACTGGTACTTAGGTAAGGTCATTTATCATCACGTTGAATTGCACACTTTGTATCTACAACCAACATTACAGTCAAAAATATACAATGAATGTGGAATAAGGCCAGAATATAAGCATCTGTATAGGGTTTCTTCTTCAAACGGCAGTGGTATTTACAAATGCCCTTTGAAAATATAAAAATAGACTCTTATGCATCTATCAACCTCGTGAGATTAAAGGCTGTTCAGCTGGGACGTTTAAATGGCAGATATGCTCAAAACCAATACACACAAAATTAGTGTTGCCATGGAAACCTCTGGGATACATACAGCAAAAACAAAAGTGTCTAGATACGGAAGCACTGACTTCACATAAAATCACAATTTGTAATAGTTTTAGAATTTTGTTTTTTTAAGGACACTACAATAGCCATCAAAAAATGAAGATCTGATCAGATTTAGGGATATCCTGGTGTAGTGTATGTAAATCTGGACTCAGTGTAGCTGAGCATGTTGTGCAATAGTACATGTAGGCGTACGAGAGAGAAAAAGTCTTGACCTGCTCCAGTCAGCAATGGGAGAAAAGAAATCCAGGAAGAGTGGTATCAAGCGAAGTTCCTGCGGCCCCCCAGGCACATTGCTAGTCATAGCATGAACTGATGGCTGCACACAGTCAGAGGGGAGCAGCCCAGAGGAGGGGGTGAAAAATGTAGGCTTTTTTTTTTACAAAAGTGAAAAAAGACGCCACAAGGTTTGAAGTTTGATTTTCTACATGCATGTTTTGAAATGACAAAAGAACCACAACACAGCTCACTCACACTCACAGTTCATTATGAATGTTAATATACTGTACATGTCTGACATACGTACATACAAAATATGGAACTATAAAGCTTTTCTTATTTATTTATTTTTAAATATCTTTGTAAGAAAACTGAATGAATAATACAGTGGGGCAAAGTAAATCTGTCAGTAATGAATCCCTCTATAAGAGACAACCCTGGCCAGCCAGAATGTCCTATTCCCAAACAATGTTACACTTAATATCCCTTTTCTCTGCTGTTAGGAACAACAGCTGTTCAGTGATAAAACAATCAACAATGATTTGACACAAATAATCATCCATCCAGTCTCCATCCTCCATAACTTTACATAATCCTGAGTCATTATACATCATTCTTACAATGGTTGACAGTTCTTCTAAAGAAACAGAAAGACACATTTAAATACTGAAATTCTATACTGTAAAAGAGTATGGCACACAAACAAATTGTCATTAGTGCTGTTATTAAGATCTTTATCAATACAGTAAAATCCCTTCCTATATTCATAAGGCAAGTGTTTTAATTACACAGCAGGGTTTAAAATACTGTCTGTAGTTTCAGTGGTTGCAGGTATCTTTTTAATAACAGCACTTCTCATGTTTTTATGGAAAAGTCCTTGAAGAAGCTGTGGCTATAGAAACACAAATATTCAGTACTATATAACAATGTATTTGAAGCTAAGCTGTCAGTTGATATTGTACTTGTTCAGGGCAGCAGCATCTTACATGTTAATCAGAGGGATCTGCCAGATCATGATGGTGGACGTGGTGTCCTCATGTCGTAATGGTTTGGTTTTCTTATTGACTTTGCGGTGGCCCAGGCCTCCAGACACCACTAAGACAGAGCTGATCTCTACCTTGTTGGCCCGGCGGCCCCTCTGCTGAAGAGCTGGGTCATGCAGCATGTCATACAGGGCCCCATCTTCTGGCCCGTGCTCTAAGGAGCCTTGTGATTGAGCCAGGGAGCCACAAGAAGAGGAAGACATTGAGTCTTGAAGAGCCATAGTGGTGCAACCGGCCTCACCCAGCCACACACCTCTACCCTGGAGAGATGAAAGGGCTGCAGATTCTGCAGAGGGCTCACTGTCCCCACCCACAACCTCTGTGGGCTGAGCTGTGGCAGGGCTGGATGGTGGTATGGCTGAGGGACGATTATAAACCGCAGCAGCCATCGTGAGAAACTTTACTTGTCCATTGTGAGCATGCAAGGACACCATACCCCGACCTAGGCAGAGAAAACAATTTTATTATTTAACAATATTAATACAGGTACAGTTAGAAAGCACAAATTGTTGTAGCTGTATATGCATCACAGCATGATTGTACACGCTGAAGATTGTATCTGTGTATAACAGTTTAGACAGTGCAATTGTCCTCTTACCTGTCACCTTGGGAATTCCCTGTAGTCTTGGGACCGAGAGGGCTACAGTCACACCCAGGTTGGTGCCAACTAAAAGCAGCCCATGACACACCAGCAGACTGCTTACTGAAACTCTGTGGTTACCTACAAAAGAGTAAAACAGCAGCAGCTTGATCTTAATGGAGAAATAAGGAGTCCATATATTTGAATACAGCCTGGTGTGCGGGTGGGAGGTGTGTCTTTTCAGTGAGAGCGATAATCTTAAATGGTCTCCAAGGAAACAGGAGGAGAACCTTGCATGAATGCTTTTGAAGAGGCTATAACTACTGCTAACAAAGTCACCATTGTGGTCCACTATGCGCCAAACAAACACAAAAACATTATGTAACAGAATAAGTGAGGCGTGATGATGTAATTAGTACTGGTTCTTTTTAGACAGATACTGTACATGAGGACAACCTGACCTGACCCTTGGGTTTGTGCTTGGTCAGAAACATCACTACAATCCTAGAGTTAACTTTCAGCAAAAAAATCTAACAGGTCAGAGCCGCTGACAGCCTTTGGTAGGTGACATAATGCATTGTGTCTGACCCCACTTATAAACGATGGAAAAGAGAATATTCACCAAAAGGTATGTTCCACAGTCAGGCAATTTTTTATGATTGTAACAGGAATCAGTGGTTTATCCGGTCTATGGAGGCGGGACTGTCATGAGTCATTACTGCTACAACAGCTTGACTTGAGTTTTCTCCCTCAAAGTAATCCTCTTGGGATTTGGACAAAATTACTGCCAGTCTCTGCATCTGACCCTCCTCACAAGTGGTGACCCATTGTATGGGGCACACTCACACCATACTGCCATTCTGTCAACAATCTAGACTGGTACAGAGTTTTTACCTTAGACCAGAGCTAAAGACAGCATCCACATGTGCTTCTAATGAGGGCTCAGAGTTAACAGAAACACAGACTAGCCTTGCTCAACTTCCTACTTTCATAATATTTGGAGTTCCCCGCCCAGAGGGTGAACTAAAATAAATCCTCTACGAGCACCAGCATGGTCCAGAGCTGGCCCTGATCCTTTACCAAGCACCACTTTGATCCGCACTTAGTCCCGACAACCAGCAGCAGGAGGCCAGAGCAAATCCCAAACATTACGATAATACTTAAGAGCAGAGTCGAAATATCAGCACAATGTACCCACTACCATGGACTGTAAAAGTAGGTGTTTAGTTCAGTTCATGTCAGGACCAGTGGGTAATGTAGCACAACAGAGGCATCTAAACAACAGAAAAGCTGGAGGTGTTATTTACAGACACCCCTTATATTTGTGTCCCATTAGACCACACATGGCTGCCTATTTAGGTCACAGCCCACGACAAAGACATCAAGATCATTAGCACAGCAGTTAGTCCCCATCCGCTGAGACATCTTCACTGAGACTGTGATTGAGGACTGCCAGACATTTTAGAAGTACATGTATGCTACATGCAGTCATTGAGTTGATTATGGTACAACTGATTTTGTGGTTCGGTCATTAGTTTCCTTTTTAACCAGTAATTAAAAACTAAATCTATTCACCAACAGATGAATTTGGGTATATTTTTCTCTATCTTGGACATGAGAGAGCTGAGTATTACAAGCAGCTTTTGAGTGGAAAGATTGTGCATTTGATTAAATACTAGCTGCAAGATGGTTCTGTGTTGGTAAAATGTACTGCCATTACATCACATTACACTGCAGTGAAGTAAAGTGTGTCCGTAGAATTGCTCCAACATGTGTGAACATGAGAAGGATAACCCCACCTAAGGCACCTTGTGGATTTAACACTAAACCATTCTCAGAGGCATTCATGCTCAGGGCAACGCCCCGTGTCTCATGTGGTGATATTCTGTTGCCGAAACAACCCCAGGACTCAGAGTATGCTCTACAGGAAGATTACATTATTGTCTGTAATGTATTATGACGTCCTGAAGAACACATTGTATCTCTATATTCTGGATATCAGAACAATGTGGCTTCTTGTAGTTATCAAATTAAATTAGGTTTCACTTTAGGAGTAAAGAAGAAACAAATGGCATTTCTAAGTGACTCTGCCATCAGTAGCAAGCAGGCAATCCTTTCTGTCCAACTGTCTGGCTGACCATTCCAATTACATCAGACTTTGTGCAGAAACAGCACATTTTGCTCTCATTTTGTTCCACAGCAGTGATTAATGCCCCCTTCTGAAGATTCTGGAAAAAGTGTTGCATAAAGAGCAGTGGTAAGTTAGCTAAAAAACATCTCATTGTTAAACCTAATAAGAATTAAAAATGTATGAGTGGGGTGCAAAATTAAATTAAAACTTGCTTTTCACAACAAATAGCAGACAAGGGCCATATCGGAGCTATCAAATGTAATCTGAAGGAAAGTTTTAATGAGGTTTGTGCAGGAACCTTCCACTGTAGTTGTACGTATGGGACCTATTAGCCAATGCGAGCCAATGCGATCTGTGAGAACCTTTACCAATGACATTCTTCAAAAGATGTTTATTTTGTGAAATGATTTGTTCATATTTAAAAAGTGTAAGATTTGGGCAGGTTTTTAAAAATGTCTAATCTATTCAGAAAGAAGTGTCAGTGAGGTCAACATTTTTACACAACTCTTTAAAAAGACGATAATAAAAGGCTCCTGATCCAATATTTAGACAATGAGAAGGAGGAAGATGACAAACCAGACAGACATGCAATAACAGAGCTGCCTCGTAGTGACGTCAACTAATTACTGAGAAGCAGTGCATTAGACATCACTTTGACAACACGAGGTCATGTATTTGACTATACAATCTCACAATTGTCACACATGGGCTGTTAGGGGTTCATTGTCAGCAAGTCACTCTTCTTAAAGTCAGTTTTTTGTTTAACAGATGACCATCCACTTAGGTCGGGTGTCGCAGGGGGTAGGTGTTTGCCCTTCAACCAGAGGGTCGCTGGTTCGAATCCCTATCCGAGCATATACTGTCGTAATGTCCACTTAACCCACATTGCCTATGAATGAATGTGGTTGTGTGATTGGTGGTGGTTGGAGGGGCTGTAGGCGCAAACTGTGAGCAACGCCTCTGTCAGTGCGCAGCTTGGCTGGGTAGCTTATCACCACCAGGGATGATTGAGGAGTGAATGAATAGTGCTATGTGTCTTTTTTCATTGTGTGAGAGAGAAAGAGAGAAAAAAAGAAAAAAAAAAGTACAATTACAAGAAGAAGTGTGTGCGTGAGTGTGTGCGTTTGTGTGTAGGTGTGTGTGTGTGTGTGTGTGTGCGTGTGTGTGTATGTGTGTGTGTGCGTGTGTGCGTGGGTGTGTACAGTGAAGAAAACAAGTATTTGAACACCTTGCTATTTTGCTATTTCTCCCACTTAGAAGTCATGGAGGGCTCTGGAATTTTCATCGTAGGTGCATGTCCACTGTGAGAGAGAT